>JBBUKS010102684.1:0-26782 GCA_038050645.1 Hedychium gardnerianum
CGGACTTTGCCTATCCGATCGGGGATGCAGGGGTAAGCCCGATTGGTGAAGTTAACGTTTCTCCGTGAGTGGGCTTAGCTTGCCCGATCGGGAATTTATAAGGTTCACCCCGATCGGTGATGTTTCTCGTGAGTGGGCTTAGCTTGTCCGATCGGGGATTTATAAGGTTCACCCAGATCGGTGATGTTTCCCGTGAGTGGGCTTAGCTTGTCCGATCGTGGATTTATAAGGTTCATCCCGATCGGTGATATTTCATGTGAGTGGGCTTAGCTTGTCCGATCGGGAATTTAAGGAGTAGACCCCCGATCGTTGATGTTTTCGTGTCCACATGGGCGTTGATCTTGGCATTGATTTGACCCGGCATTATATGATGTCACTTAGTAATGTTAGGAGACCCAAATCTAATCATCCATATCAAATGTTATAGTTTATAATCACCACATATAATAATTTTATTAATATTGAAGAATGTATTTTTTTTTCCCAGTAGTTATGGTTACGGCGCTAGAAACAAAGATATTTGGGGGGAGGAGACAATGTCTTTTTTATTTTGGAAAAAAATAATAAAAAGGTCTCCATTATTTGTCAAATTTAAGAATGACAATAGATAGAAATTTATATTTTTCATTTTTATCCCAATTTATTATGTCCATTCTTGTCTCAATTATGCTGGATTTTTAACTTTCATCCTCGTATTTATCCAGAAATTAAATATTCATCCTCATATCTATACTCATCACAAAATCAAATATCCTTTATACTAATAATTTTTTTAATTCCATCATCATATTAAAATTAACATCATAAATATAATTAAAAAATTAAATTAAATATTTATATAACATACTCCTAATTTAATTATATTTAATAAAAATAGATTATATATATATAATTTAATAAAATTCGGATCGAATATGAATAGAATTCTACTAGACTCGCCTCCATATTTAATTACTCAAATATTCATATTTGATTATTTAATTATTTAATCGGGTCAAAAAAAATTTCTTCATACTCTCCTCCATTCAAGTCGAATATCGAATCCTCCATCAGGTTCAGAAAAAGCCTCTTTTTCAATTAAACTCAAATGAGCTCTCCATTTAAAGTAAAGTGCCCGAAATGCTCTTAATGTAGGTTTGGTTTAAAATTTTATTTTTCTGAATAGGGATTAAGGCCATCAGATATTACATTTGGTAGAAACTAGCAATCAACTGTTACACGTTATAGTAGCTATCTGCTATCTTCTACATGATCTAATCATAAAATGTTCATTTGAAATATAGTGAGTGTTATGGAGTCTCGTTCATTTATTTTTTTCATTAAAATATTATTTTAATCATGTTGTTACTCTCAAAAAAGCAAAATTAAAATGAGATAATATCATATTATAGAAGCTAGCAACTAGTTGCTACACATTATAGAAGCTATGTGTTAGCTTTTACATGATTGATCATGATTAAATGTTATTTATTTGAAATGTAGTGGGTATCATAGAGTTTTTTTGTTTGTTTTACTTACTGAAATATTATTTTAACCATATTATCACTATGAACGAAGCAAACTACACGTTATAGTAATTATTTGCTAGCTTTTATATTATGATTAAATAATATTTATTTAAAATGTAGTCAGTGTTATAAAGTCCTCTTTATTTGATTTACTCATTGAAATATTATTTTAACTATATTTTTACTCTCCAATAAACAAAATCAATTTTTGATAATTATAGCAACTGATTGTTAGTTTCTACATAGTTGATCATGTTCAGAAGATGTTCAGATAAAATTCATAATATACATATTCGTCAAGGAATAACATTTAACTCATCTAAGAAAATCTGTCATTGAAACAAGATAATGAGAAGAAATATGATCATACATAAAAAATAAAAATAAAAACGATGAAAATGAATTTAATTACTTGATAAAACATGAAGACATCTAGTATTTTTAACTATATGCAAAAAAAGAAAAATCCTACATTGGGAGGAAAAATTAAATTTTTAATTAAGTTGAATCTCCGGGAGTATAATAAATAATATATTAGTTAACTGTCAAATCTGTTTGGCTCGATAAACCTTAAAATTAAATAAGTCAATCGGCCGATTATGATTCGAACCCTAAATATTAAATCCGATTCGAAAATATAGAATTTTTCAATCAGACCTATATATATATTAAGAATATTTTGACTTCATTTTAAATGGGACATCATTTGATTTAATTCCATCTAACTATTTAACAATTGTAGTCTACTGTTTCCCCCATATGTACTAGTCACTGTTCGAGCTAGTTAGACTAACTCTCGTGATTTACCTCTTCCGTGTTGGTTCTGGGACGGACTAACGAGGACACTGAGAGCGAGCGTTTCGCTTTTTACCACAATTGTAATCTACTGTGTGGTGGGAGGACAACTCCGACATTCTCGTGTTGTAAACGCGTATATTATCATTATCAATTTATGGTAGCTGACACAATTCATTGAAAACAAAATCAATTTATAGTCTGAAAAGGCCTACTTCTTTAATTATTTTTTTTCTTTTTATTCTCTTTTTTACATTTGAAAATCTTTTTCCTCTCAAATTAAATTAAATTAAATTAAAATTTTCTCTCTCTTTTATATATCCAAACTATTTAAATCAGCACTATCATAAATCTAATCTAACAAATTAAATCTAAAACCTATTTTTTTTTAAAAATCCACATCACGTTGTAATTGAAAATACATTTAATATTATAGTATTTCTGAAAAAGCTGAAATAAATAATAAAGCGAATCGTGAAACTCGACCACAGAAACTAATCAGAACTTTCTTGATTCGATTATATTTCGGCCAATATTTTTTTTTTTCAATTATATTCGCTCTGAATATTTAAAACATTCAAGGATGAGAATAAATAACGGACTCAAAAAAGCGAAGGCTTTCTTAAGTGGAGCATCGGCAGCATCGCCTTTTGCGGACGCCATGACGGCGAGCGATGGTGGTCGCTGAGCTCGCCTCCGCTGTTTCTTTGCAGCTTCCCCTCATTTTCCCCCTTTCTCCTTCAACTCCATGCGCTTCACGTTTATGTTCTCGGGGATTTCTTTTCTGTCACTTTGTCGTCATTCGTAACCGGACCGGCGGATGCCGCTGTTGACCTTCCCTCTTCCGGAGTCGGTATCTTCTCTTCTAGGGTTTGAGCTGCCGTGATCCGCGTTGTGCTGGAGTTTCTGCTCGGAGGTTCGATGCGATGCAGCAAGGTATGTTCGACTCTGAGTCTCGATCGGCTCCTCTTTCTCGTACTTGCCTTCCTTAGCCTTTTCTTTTATATTACAATTCTTCTGATGCCTGTACTTTGTCCCCGTGAATAAGTCGGGAAGAAAAGTATGTCTTTTTCGATGCTGTGATCTTCTAAAGAATTCCGTATTTTTGGGGTATCGGGTTTGGTGGGTGATAACGATAAGAAAGCAGGCCTCCACTATCCACCCACCGCATCATTGGACAATTAGAAAATAACACTTGAGAAAAAAAAATCAAATATAGTACAGATGAGAATAAGGTACATCTGAGAAATTAGTAGAAAGATTTAAAATTAAATACTATTAGCAAAGGAGAAAGTGAGTCTAGAGTGAAACAAAGTAAATTAAGATAGTATGAAAACGTTCAAAGTTTACTAACATATATTACAGTTAATCAAGTTGAATTATTTAGAGTTGAAGTGGCCAAAAAAAAAAACAGAAGCGTTCGCCCCCAGTACTTTCAGCGTCCATCGTCTTAGGACGAACATGGAGGAGATAAATTATGATGACCGTAGAGATAAGTGGATGTGAGAGTGAGTTATACAGGGCGCAGGAATTTACGTCCCGCTAATTTTAAAATTTAATGCTAATTTTAAATTTTAATTATTTAGAGTTGAAGGTCTAGGGGAAGGTGGAATATAAAAAAATAATTGAGATAGTTTAAATAGCCAAATGCACTCCCAATGCTTGAGATAGTTTAAATAGTAAATATTGACCTTTTCAAAAAAAAAAATCACCTCGACTCTGCACTTTTCAAAAACCCATTGTGAAGATCATACCTACTTCAACCTCTACCTTAGGCTAAAACTTGGTATTGACCTACTCCAGCTTCCATGGACATCAGACAGCTCGGTAGGAAGCAACTCCTCACCATGCCATCTCCGAGTGGAAGCTAGTTTGTTTCATACCATGTTAAGCCTCAGATCTCAATCCATCAGACCTCAGTTCGTCAATGGGCAAATAGTTCGGCTTGGAGGTAGTCAGAAATTTTCAGATCCAACCTGCATCTTGGTTGATTCGTGCCATAGGTATGGGAAGTTCACTTTATTGCTTCGTCCATGTTGGGATTTCAACATGTTTTCCTGTTCAGCAATGTTATTTCTGTCATCATTCGTTCCTACCTCAACTTAAACCAAAATTGGGTTGGCCCCAATATCTGACTGAATTTGACTAGATCAGGCTTATCTCTTCAAATATGCCGTTTATAGATATACTTTCTGACTCTCTTTTTTGTTTTTCTTTGCTCCTGGCATGGTCAAAGTGTGACTCAATACTTCTAACTCTTCAATTCTTAAATTCCTCTCTGTTTATATGCTTTCGAAGCAATCTCTGTATTGAAATGCATGAACTACTTTAATATAATTTTTCTCGTTTGCGTTTGCAGATTTTGATATAAATAAGTTGAGCCAAGAAGCTCAAATACGATGGTTGAAGCCTGTAGAAGTTCTGTATATTCTGCAGAAGCATGAGAAACTTAAGATAACAGAGAGACCCCCTCAAAAGCCACCTAGTAATTGAAAACTATTAATTGTGCTTAATTAGGATTTGCATTCTTCTATATTTCACTTTGGTCTGATTTGAATTTATTGTTTTTCTTGATAGGTGGTTCTTTATTCCTTTTCAACCGCAGGGTGCTTCGCTATTTTCGTAATGACGGACATTTGTGGCGGAAAAAGACAAAAGGAAAGACAGTTCGTGAAGGGCATGAGCGTCTTAAGGTATGGAAAATATCTGTATCATTTTATTAGATAATGCTTCTGGGTTCTGCATGGTTTTTTCCAGAGCTGTTATCTTTTCTTCCCTGTTTTGCCTGGTTAAAAGATTTACTTTATTGCTTTCAATAACTTTCCCGAATGACTAATCCCTGTATAATTGTTGTATTAATTTTGCATGCACAAAAAACTTTTTGTATCATTTTATCTGATTAAGTTTCTAAATTCTGCATGATTTGTCCAGAGCCCTTATCTTTTCTTCTCTCATACTCTATCATGAGGTTTGTATGTTTTTCCTGCTAAAATATTTTCTTTATCATTTTTAATAATTTTCTGTTGATGGCTGGCTAATCATGCAACACTTTAAGGTTTCTTCAATGCAGCTTGATTGACCATAGATACAAGTTAAGGAATGGCCTCTTCTTTTTTGGAGTTTAGGCGTGCATTGGCATTATACTCCATTAGTCCATTTAACTACCCTGTCCTTTTGTTGTCTTTTTTATTTTTATTTTTTGGTTTGTTTTGCTTTATTAGCTCTATGGGAGCTTTTCTTGTTTACAAGTCATCTTGCAACCATGGACATAAATACTGATATTATGTTAGATCTTGAAAATTTTAACTATAATGCCTGAATATGTCATTAGGAAATGTATTACTGGCTATATTCTATCTGACTAGGTTTCTCTAGTAGATTACTTAATCTTATATCAGGTGAAAATAGCCTTTATAGATCCTTCTAAACTACTAGTATTTACATTAAGAGTATTGATTAATCATATAGGACCGTCGTGTTATTGCTATTCGTTGTTTGAGGCTTATAGTTTATGCTGCAGAAAATAAAGAGAAATTGTAATATTAGATAATACTGCCACCACAGATGCTTAAGAAGTATCCTATACTCTGTAAATCCAAGTACTTCTAGTATCCTCTTGTGCATCTTAACCCTGAGGATTGTATCTTTGTTTGTTTGCTGTGTTGCGTCACCAAAGATGAATATGCGAGCGAGTGGTTCGTTCTCCATAGCAATTAAAACAGAAAAATTACCTACTTCCACAACTGCGATAAATGGTCTATTAAATTTTAATGTAAATGCTGATCACAAAATATTTTTTGGGCTAAAAATCTGCAAGCCTATATATAGAAAAACAGACAGATAAAATTGGTACACAAGGATTGATTCCAAGTGTAAATTTAAGTATCTCTTGTAAGGGCCTCAGTATATTGGAAAAAGAACATGATTCAATGTGATTGATAATTACCAAATCTTGCAAAATTTTGGCACCAACTCTGTTTATCTTTGTTAACTGTTAGCATAGAACAAGAAGAACAATTATATTTCTATTATCAGAGTCAATTTTTCAATGTTCTTTCTAAATATTGCAATTGCCACTTCAAAGGGAAGTTCTGATTTAACCATAACTATAATAGCTTATTTATTGAAAAACTATTTTTGCTCTAACACTTTTTTTCTAATTCATGTTTTTTATTTCCTATCTGACTCTGTAAAGTTGTGGCTTACAAGTCTTGGTGATAGATAGTATGTTGACCATGTGCATGTGTCCCCTCATTAACAGGTTGGAAAATGTACAGTATTAAACTGTTATTATGCTCACGGAGAGCAAAATTCAAGTTTCCAAAGGAGAACTTATTGGATGCTTCATCCGTAAGCTTTAACCGCTGAATATTTCTTGCTAGTTTATTTGCTGAATAATTCCCTTACTCTAATTTTCATGCAAACTCTGTGGTAATCTATTCTTTTGGAATAATTTGCATGTACCAATATCTGTTTGGATTTTAGAAATGCTTACCAATCTTATATCATTACCTCGAGTGACAAACTAAACATGAAAGTTGCCAAAGAGCTGGAATGCTCTGTTGATAAATGCAATCTGTACCTTCTAGAGCAGGATTTACTTGACTTAATTTTGTGAAAAGCTTTTTTGTTGTACATGTTTTTCGATTACTAGATGCCAAGAAATTTCTTAGACAGATTGATACCTACTAAAACTTTTTTTTTTCATCTTCGGGCACAAGTGTCCCCACACCACACTAGATGTGAGAGAATCCTCTTCAGGAGTGGGAGCGACAAACTTAAATTCTCCCAATTGTGTCATTATATAGATCCAAAATCCCAACCTTTGTTTGGTAGCTCCCAATTTTTAAATGATCCAACTAAAACAAATAGGTTTAACTCTGATTCAACCAGGACTTATTCAAATCGGACTTGATTCGATCCCGATTCGAACCCAAAGCTCACTCAAACTGATCTCCATCTACTACAACCCTCAGTTGACCAATCTAAAGTTGAACCCAATTGAATTTGAATACCACAAAATCATCCCTAACATTCACTGGTTCATTATAGATATTGCTAATCACCCCAATTAACTCTTTAACCTACTAATTTTCTCTAATTAAATCCCAATGCATAACAATTAGTCATTGGAATTCAGAAGGATTTTAAAATATCAATTTTTCTCTGAGATCTCACTGTTATTGTTTCTTTTTCTTTCACTCATATTCTTTTTATTCTAAACTCCTCTATGTTGTCACTCAAGTGCCATCTCCTCTTTTTATTCAATTTTTGGATGTGAATAACTAATTTGAGCTTTATTGACTCAAGACTAATATGAATAAAACATTATTTTAAGTATAATATGATACAAGACATAATACTTATCTATATTGTCAAGCATGTCAAGAGCACTGATATGGCCAAATACTTATTGAATTGTAATAAGTTACATAAAGGGCAGCCCGGTGCATAAAGCTCTCGCCAAGGTCACATGGCAGCAACTTTACCATTGCGCCAAGGCTCCCCTTCAAACTGTTTGAAACACTTAATTGTTTAAACACAATTTTGAGATTTAGTTTTTCAACCATGTTACTGTCATTTTATATTTCTTATTAGATGTTTGCTTGCAGGGCCTTTGAGCACATAGTTCTTGTACATTACAGAGAGGTTGTTGAGGTATGTTACTTCAGGATTTTACATGGATGGTGCTCTTTAAATTCTGATTAAGTCTTGATAATCAAATCACTCCATGCTAGAGTAGAGTGAAATAAGAAGGAAGGATTCATGTTAATCATCTGAAGGGTAATATGAATTCTAGAATAGTTTAGTTAAAGTATATGCTATCCTTGTAGTGCCTTTCTAAAAATCTATCTTTATCATGTATAAGTTTTATAGATTAGAGTCGTTAGACTAACACGGATTGGTGTTAATTCCTTCATATGGATAAAGTTTTAGTTGGTCATGCTCTTCAATTAAGTTCTTCAAATTCATTTCTGCACTTCTTATTATTATATGAATGGATTTTCCATGTGAATGGAACCTTTTGTGATTTGTTAAAGTTGCTCTTCAAAATTCAGACCTGATTTGAGAATTCACTTCTTGTTCTTCAAAGAGGAGGGAGGACAAAAGGGGTGGGATTGCCTGCAGTAGTTGGTGGCTTCATAGTAAAATGGAAGAAATATATTACTTTTATCCTGCTTATGATAAAGTTATGTAGGATTTAAATGCAAGATCAGTTTTATCATTTTCTTTTTCGTTGGATGGACTAAAAGTTCTTTTCCTTTTAACACAGAAGATTGTTGGTTCACGAGTATATTTTGCTCAGAAAACCAACATATGAAATTGTAGATGTGCATTATCTAGAAAACAACTTTGACTCTCAGAGTATAGAGTCAACAGATCTGAGTGATTCTGAAGTTACTGAATTATAGAGGTTGTGAGTTGTCTCTTCTGTGAGATTCTATAAAAACATTGTTTGCTTATTTATTCCTTTTATACCTGAACTTTGTGTGTTTGAAAATGAGTCTTTAAATACCCTTAATGCTTTTGTGCTTGCTCTCTTGTTCGTACTTCTATGAGAAATTTAAGTTACCATAGTAGGTGGTTTGATACTTGTTTATGGTTCTGCAATGCAGGGAAGATGCATGCCTGAATCAATCTTAAGTTGTTCAAATGATTCTTGTCCAACTCTCAGATACGGTGATGACATCTGTGATAGTCAAGAAAATTTCTCTTCTCATGCCACTGGATTCAATGATACTGGTCAAAATTCAAACAGTCCTGGATCGGCGGAAGAAGTCAGTTCTCAATTAGTTGGAAGGCATTTCAAGATGTCTCATTTAAACAAAATGGACAGATCAGAATCATCCAACATATTATCACTATCAGAATTCAATCAAGCAATAAGGAAGCTTGAACAGCAGTTAAGTTTAGACAGTGACGATGATGATTTAGCCTTTACCATGGAAACATCCCTCCCACTCAGTCAAGTGGAGGCACTTAAGCATCCTCCAAAAATTTCAAATAGCCATCCTGAAGATGGAGCACAACCCAATGATATATCGATTAGTTCAGGTATCTTTTGCTCCATTAAGTTGTATATGAATTAGACTTAAGGTATTGTCCTACCTTAACTACAAAAAAACTAAGACCTAGTTTGACATTATCAACATCTGTCTCAATACCACTAACAAATTCATTGAGCCAAATTAGCTAAATAATAATTAAGTACTAAAAAATGTTTGGTTAAATTTCAAAAGAAGTTGATACATTTATACATTTTAGAAATTGAAAATTTTGAACAAAAGAGTATTTGAAATTTTTTCTAAAGTCAGAATACAGATTATGGAAGTAGCAAATTTGAATTCTTGATAATTCTTAATGTTTGGACATATCTCAATTGTATCGGCATGCCTGAGAATTGATGGAAGAAGAAAACTACTGATAACATGAACTGACACTAGAAGTGATACATAAACCAAGATCGCCACACCAGCCTTTGCGCAAGTCTTTTTGTTGACCTTTCTTCTTCACTACCACTGGCACATTATTAGGTTCAATTTGTTCCTAACAGAAAGTTCGAGCCATTAGTTGGTGATGTCTTTTCTTTTCGCTCCAACTGCAGATGGTTTAGAATGGCTTCATTCTCCTTTTCTGCAATCCTATATCTCCGAAGCAGATGACGACAAAGCCATCTACAATCTGCCGACACAAGGAACAGCAAATGCTATTTCAGTTGGAAACGGTGAGTTTTCTTCTTTCTTTTCAGATACATGGTTTGACCAGGGCCAGTTTGAAGCTCCTGTTCAAACAGAATCAAGTTTGGCATTAGCACAAGGAATTCTGTTTAAAATACATGAAATCTCTCCTGAATGGGGTTTGATCACAGAAAGTACAAAGGTAGAATCAATCTCGTCTAAACTTTTGCTTATACAATTTCTACATTATCAATACTTCGTATTGAAATGGATTTTATTACTTATGTTTTTTCCCCTACTTGATGACAATGACATGAACTAGTAATTGATTGTCTCAATTTTGCAGTCACTAGTCAAAACTCTTTTTAAATTTGGTCCATACAAGCTTTTAATATCTTGGTTTTCCCCCTTTGTTCCTTTGCTATATTTCCAAGTACTAGAAACATGGATAAATTCATCTTAGATTGACCAAAAATCAACAATGTGACACTATTGAACTAAAGTGTGTCCATAAATTTTAGGTTTTACATCGACAATGAAGTTTGACATCCTACCTTAGAATGCAGACATGCGGAGACAAAAGTTGGTGATATACAACATACAAATTAATTATGAAATACAATATTCCTTGTATTACTTTTGCTTTGTATACAAGTCATATAATTTTCAACTATGTACTCCTAATCTAGCTTATTCAATGCTTTAAAACAAGGATGTACTGTATCAGTATAAGACCCAGCGAAGTGCAAATCCAACAAGTGTTGATATTAGACATGGGTATGATACAGGAACAGTAAAGCTTGCTGCTGATTTATTGCCTTAATTAGATGCACATAGATCAAATATAGGCGCAACGGTGAAATTACTGCCGTATGACCTATAGGTCATGGGTTCGAGTCTCGGAAACAACCTCTTGCAAAGCAGGGTAAGGTTGCATACAATAAACCTTTTCCTGGGATTCCGCATTGGCGGGAGCTTCGTGCACCGTGCTACCCCCCTTTAACTACAAGGGCAATATTCTAAAGGTAATAGTAACATAAATAATTCAAAGGTTAATTTGAATATGTAAGGGAGTTTTGTCGAAGGCTACCATGTTAACAAATTTTAAGCCAAAGGAACTGTCAACTAACCATAGATTGGATTGTTGGCGGTCAACATGCAACTTATCAAATGACATAAAAATTTATACCTGGTCTGTCATTGTGAGCTTAAAATAATTTGTCTTGGATTGTTCTTTTGGATTGAATTTTGAAGAAATTTGCATATTTCAGTCGACAATATAGTAGAATAATTTGGAATCTTACATTTGACCACATCCTTTTTTATCTATGCTAATAGCTGATCTTTATCATGTTGTTATTTGAATTTTTTTAAAAAAAATTGTGTTGGAAAATAAATTAGCTGAAGACCAAATGCCAATATCTAATTTGTTATTAAATTGTTATGACCCTTTATTTTTTTGCCTTTTTGTTAATGCAAATCCCAACATTTAGTAAAGTTCAACTTACCATATTTCCATTCCATATTCATTTACTTCATCAACATATACGCCTCAACTATTTAGGATCATTGCATGAAATTATCCTCCTATGCAATTCAAATCAATTATATCATCTCAATCTATTTTCTCCACTATGTTGAAAATACAACTAATTGCTCTTGAATATTTAGAATCAGATCAATTTCCGAAATTCCTTTTTGGATCTTCCTCAATGTCCTGGCTATTCACAAAACGTGAGAAGCAACTTCCGGAATAAAAATTGAAGAATTTCTTAGGAATCCTTCAAGATCAATTCATTCTTCTTAATTTGACAAATGGTCAGAACTTCATCTGGGTTCTAATCCTATTGAGAGGTCCGCTAGAGAATAGAAATTTTTGAAGAAAAAACAAGATGTTTCTTTTGTCCCTTCCAGGCGAGGAGAAAATAAGGAAATGGTTGATACATGATATATTCAAGATAATTACGAATTTACAAAATACCGTATTATTTTTAAAAAAAATAAAGTAACTTTATTTATTTATCTACTCATTCTCATCCTTGCTGCATTAACTTTTTGCATATTTATTACTTCCTACCAACTCCATACTTTGATCCATAATGTATGGCGGATCATACCACAATCATAACAAATTTTCTTTTTAGTCTAAGCACACACAAAGATCATATAAGACTCTAGATGCTTGGCTCTATTTCAACCATCTATTCATTATCCTATTAATCATATCTTCATTAACATCAGCTTCTTATGGAATAATAAATCCAAGATATTTAAAACTCCTTGTAGAAATTCATCTTCATTCGTCTTAATTATTCCGTCATTCTTTTTCTCACTAAATCAACATTTCACATATTTAGTTTTAGTTCTAGTCAACTCAAAACCTTTAATTTTCGATGTTTATCTCTACAAATCAAGCTTCGAATTTAATCTAATTATGTTCTTGTAATTAACACAATATTGTTAAAAATAACATATACCAAGGAACTTATCTTGAATACAACTTTTGAGTATATCTAATACTTATATAATAAAAGATAGAAACTTAGAGTTGAACTTTGATACAAATCGATAATATAGGAAAATCATTTGTCATGTTCTAACACTAGTAGCTAGGTTATTATATCTCTGTTTTATGACATCAATATAATTTTTAGCTATTTCTTTCTTCTCTAAACCATACCACAATAGTTATCTAGGGATTGTATTGTAAGATTTTTCTAAGTCAATAAAAATCGTAGCAGATTCTTCTTATGTCTATCTGTTGATTGTCTTTTTTTAAATAAATTGCCTCTATAATTGATCTTCAAGATGTAAAACCAAATTGATTCCCAAAAAATGGTTTCTGAACTTGTGTTGGCCTTCTATTCTCAGTGGCTACCTATGGAATGGTTGGTGATATGACATATTTAGGAGATAGACATTCCAACAATTTCTTACTATAGTGTCCCTTTGACTGCTAGATTGAAAAGAAGTGGAAAATTAAATGTGAAGAAATGGAAGATTGTGTATGACTCGTGAATGAGAAAATGTCTTTCTATTTTGCTTGATGCTTAAGGAATTTCTACCATTGGTGAAGACAAGTCATGTTTGGACAAGAGACCTCATGACATTTGGTTTCTCAGTACTAAAATTAATTCTAGAGTAGTGGACTTCACTTTTCGATCACTTCTTGAATTTCATGTACCTTATTCTTTCTGGATTAAACAGAAGGCAGATAGCATACCAACTTTATATGTTTACATATATGTATCCTAGTATATGTTAAAACTGAAACTAAGATCACCAAAACACCTTATTTCAGTGAACTTATCTATTTTTAAATTGTGAAACAAAATCCAACATTTTTATGCATCACGTTTACAACTACTGTGATAGGCATACTTTTAAAAGAATATTATAACAAAAATCTAGCATTCATCTTAACGTCAAATTTGGCTTATTTATTTTTGTCTCTAGCAAAGTTACAATCATTGATTAAAATAGAAGATAATTTGTCAAATATCAGATTCATCTTAATTTCAACTGCCACTTTGCAGGTTGTCATCATAGGGGACTTTTGTTGCAGGCCTTCAGAGTACACGTGGAATGCACTATTTGGAGATATTGAAGTTCCTTTAGAAATTGTTCGGGATGGTGTTTTCCGTTGCTTAGCACCCTCACATGCTGCTGGAAAAGTCAAACTATGCATTACGACTGGCAACAAACAACCCTGTAGTGAAATACATGAATTTGAATTTCATGATAAGCTAAAAAATACAAGCTCCAGAAACATTGCACAAGAAACTGCAATGCGCACCTCAGAGGAACTGTTGTTTCTTGTTAAATTTGTTCAGTTACTTCTATCTGAAAATTTTAGTACAACAATTCTCCAAGAGAGTAACGTTGAACTGGAAGTCAGTCCTTTGAGGAAGCTAAAGGGATCCAATGATAGGTTGGAACCAATCATTCAAAAACTTGTAGCTGGTTCTGTAGCTTCAAAAGATATAATGGATGCAATTCTTCAAGAACTATTAAAACATAATTTGTACCACTGGTTATCATTTAGGCATGAAACAGAAACTGACAAATATCAGCTCTCCAAGAGAGAGCAATGCATCATCCACATGATTGCAGGATTGGGATTTCTGTGGGCATTACATCCAATTCTTGACTCTGGAATAGGCATAAATTGCCGTGATTCGGATGGATGGACTGCACTTCATTGGGGTGCATATTTTGGAAGGTACCTGAAACAGCAGTCTTTTTCTTGAACTGATTTAGAATTCCTAGCATGGCTAGGTATTGAATTGTTTGGGCAGAATTCTGTATATCTAACTTTTTGAACTTGACTTATTCAGGGAACAAATGGTTGCTGCACTTCTTGCTGCTGGTGCTTCAGCTAGAGCTGTCACAAATCCTAGTGAACATGATCCAGATGGTAAAACACCAGCTTCTTTGGCAGCTGCCAATGGCTACAAAGGTCTTGCCGGATATCTCTCCGAAGCTGCACTAACTACTCATCTCTTTTCACTGAGAACTGAAAAAAATGAGAGGTCAGTCGAGTCTGCATCTAAAGAAATTGATTGTGGTGTTGAAAGCATATCTCAGAGAAGTGCCATTTTAGATGGTGGCACAGAAGATCAATTATCACTCAAAGATTCTTTGGCAGCTGCCAGAAATGCAGCTCAAGCTGCTGCTCGTATACAAGCTGCTTTCCGTTCCTATTCTTTCAGGAAGAAGCAACAAAAAGCTGCTATATGTAAAGGCGGGGACATTCTATTCCCTCCAGAGATGCATAAAGTTTCTGTTGTGTCAAGGTTGCATAACAGGTTCCAAAGATTTTATGATCATAAGTTTGATAAAGCAGTTTTATCGATCCAAAAGAATTTTCATCGTTGGAAAATCAGAAAAGAGTTTCTATTGCTACGAAAACATGTTGTGAAAATACAGGTACTTGAATTATTGCCTTCTTGCATCTTCACTTGTGTTTGAATTGTTAATTAAACAACATATTCTGGCTTTTACTGTTGCACAAATTTGATACTGTACCTGTTTAACCGTCGACACAATGATAGTGTTGGACTTTGATTTTAATGATTTATCATTCATAATGTTGGCATGGAATAACTCTTGTATCTTAACCATCTAGTTTGCTTCTTGATATGAAGTTCCTGAGTATTCACATCTATAGCACAAGTCTAATATTTCCTTAATTTTAAGTCACTCTTGTCCTATGTATCAACTATCAAATAGCTTTGCTTTTCACAAGGTATTCTATTTTTTTGAATCACCTGCACCAAGGTATTCATTTAATCTCAAGACTTATGTATTCAAGTTTGTACATCATCATAGTCCCACCCCTCTATTTGCACTTTTGCCTACTTGTTCAGATTTCTTAAATTCATTTGGAACCGTTATATCATTCGGTAACATTTTTTTCATTTCTAGTCTATTCATATGAGACTTCATGTGGATCACATAAGAGAAGCTTCTGCCCTATTATCGTGCATGCATGTACAGAATTTGACAGTATGTCCTACTTTACAGTCATGCATCCAATTGAACAACTATTTGTATGAACTGATTACCCATGATTAGTATTTCCTATGAATTTATCTGGACAGATATGTTCTCAATTTCACCTGCCTTTATTCAGTGTTGTTGTATGAACTACCAATGTGAGAATTTGTTTGTGTCATCTCACAAAGATGGATCGTATTTCTACATTGTTCCTCTTTTTGTGCAGTGACCTCTTTGAGATTTCAGTTTAGATGCCTTGATTGAATTTTGATCTCGTGGAACATTTTTTATGGAATAACCTCAAAGAGCTACAAATCTTTTTAGAGCAGAAACTGAATCTTGGAAGATGATCCAAGTTAACTAGATTCTGGATGATAGGAATGCAAAGAAATATGGATAAGATCTTTTTTAGTTCCAAGAAAATTTAAATTTGTTACATTGAGGTGGGTCATTAAGTTTAGATTTAGATATCTTGGAAGCAACTCTATGGCAAACTAGTCCTGTCTTGATAAGCATCAACACATGTATACTTCATAGCTCCTCTAAGTAAACAAGAAATTGTTAGAGATTGTTTATTTAATTATGCTCTTTTGTATTATGACAGTCTCATGTAAGAGCCCATTTAGCAAGGAAAAAGTACAAGGAGCTCCTTTCGACTGTCAACTTTCTGGATAAGGCCATAATGCGATGGCATAGACGAGGAGTTGGTTTGAGAGGGTTTCATGCTGAGCCAGAATCAATCGATGAGAAGGAAGAAGATGACATAATCAAGATTTTCCGCAAACAAAAAGTGGATTTAGCAACAGATCAAGCTCTTTCAAGTGTCCTGTCAGTGGTGCAGAGTCCTAAAGCGCAGCTTCAGTATCGCCGGATGCTCGAAAGCTACCAACAAGCAAAGGTAACAAATGAGAGTCATGTGATTTTTTAATTATAGAGTGTGATTTAGTTAAAAAAAAAATACTGCTTCTGGATAGAGTTTTGTTTGGATGGCAGCAAATAAAATCTTACCAGCTCCAATTGGGGTTAAAATCATGTGATTGATTAAGCTTGAAGATTTTCATCACTAGAGTTGAAAAATCTTCTAGAACCGTAGATGCTTTCTCATAACATTTCAGGTTCCATGTTTTGGTTCCTGAGTTTGTTGGACACAAAGATCTTGTCCTCATTAAGCATTCCCGAATACACAGAATTCAGGACAAATGTTGGTGAACTATAGGCTAATTCTGTAGTTTCTGATGCCATTAGATTAATGCTACTGCCTATTAGAAACTTACACCTTTGAAATGAAAATAAGTATCTTTAAAGAAAATTTTAAATTTCCTCGTGTTCTTCAGGTCTTTGGACACCCAAAAAGAAACTTCTTACTTGGAACCTATATTTCTACCATTTTATTAATATGTGCTCTGCAAACATCATATCAGTAATGTATATTTTCCAAATAGAAAACTCTGCTGTCCTCTTTTAACCGAAGCCATAATTTATTTTTCTTTTTCCATCTTTCCTTGCAGGCTGAGCTGGGTAGAGAAGGTACTAAAACAACTGAATGCTAATGAGGTTTGGAAGAATAAGGAAACATGGTTTTACTACCGAGGAAAGTTGGGCAGTTGGACTAATCATCCTCAGACACAGCATAACAGAGGTGAAGTGCCATCTTTTCTTTGTGCAGATGAATTCTGGTGTTGGTAAATAAGTTGTTAGTTATCTAGATATTAAAGCTCTCTGATCAGCATAAATATGCAAACCAAACAATTTGTTGCAAGTCCTGTGTATGTAGTCATTGGTCGGTCAGTGTTGCCATAACCTTGTTTCCTGTTCATATCTTGTGAATTTTGTTTGCTATGGTTATCGAATTCCATATCTGTTGTCTTCTCACTTTGTGCTTCGGATTGTGCTACTTTTTGTTTTAACTAATTTACAAACTATTTGGACAAGATATTCTCAAAAACGATAAGGTAAAAGACTGAAAGGGATTGTGTTAGCTGTTAGGGCTTAAATGGTTATGTTACCAAGTTATTACTCCGCGTTCACTGAATACAATCTTCTTCTCGATATGCTTTTGAATCATTTTAGTTTACACATATCTACAAGTTTGACGAAAAAACCTCATGGAATAGATTTATCGAGGATCCTTCTTCGATGTTCAAATCATTGAAGAGTTTTAAAAATTCTGCACTCAAAGAGAGGCTGTGAACTTGAATGCCCTTTCGAAGATCCTTGAACCTGGGGTAAAGTATGATATCTTACTAATGTTTTCAAGTATATGACCACTTTTCTTTGTTTTTCTAGTTCAATCAGTCATGGTTTTTTGTTCAAGGACAGAACTTACTGGGTATAAGTTGCATGTTAATGGTTTTGATAATTCTTAATTATTTGATCTGTATATGGTGATCATCATCCAATTAATGTAATAGAAATGATTTAATTCATATAATCTTGATACTTAATTTTAAAATTGTTATTGGGTTAATTATGTTTTGCCCTGTACTGCATTCTGTTTTTTTTTTCCAGTTTCTTACTGCTCAATTATTTATAAGGCCCTTGGCATTTTATGGGTCTAGATAGAGTTAAAGATAGTAAATTCTATGACTTTGTGTTATTAATTCTTATTCTTGAAGGTAGTGCAACAATTGTCTGAATACATTTGGATCATTATGTATATTAGAAAGCTTCCTTATCTCAGGAAGAGGTCGAGCCATATTGAATTTATTATATACAATCATATCTCATATAATTTAACTATTGCGCTAAAGCTTTCTTTCATTTTATATATTATACAAACGTTAAAGTAAAAAAATTGTAAAAAATACTCTATGATTATGGTGTAGTGATTAGACTTTTAATTATGAATCTTAAGAATTTTAGGATCGAAACTCAATTATAATAAATTGTAGAAGATTTGTCCTTCAATGAATAATAGGCCTGAGAAAACGAGCTATTTAAATGGACCTGGCCAGTGGAAAATTTTTAAATTTTCATAGGACTTGATCAATCATCTTTAGAATTAATTGATACGAAGAACTGAATATTTTGTACTAATTAAAAAAATATAAAAGATACTTTAAAAAATGACATGAAAATTTTTAATGTCAAGAATAGGATTGGAATCATATGCCGTCTTGTTCCGTAATATAGGAAGTTATTTGTACGACTCAAATATGTGATCTTCAAAATATAAGGTAGCAATTTTATTATTATACTAAGACTTCCTTTCATTCTGTATCTTATAAAAATACTAAAATTAAGAATATATTTATATATCAATCCGAAATGAATAAAGTTTTAAAAGATTATTTTTATGACTTGAATCTATGATTGCATACTAATTTTATTATAGTATTAAGACTCTCTTTCATTTTGTATATCATAGAAATCTTAAAATTGACAATATATTTATATATCAACTCGAAATGAATAAAAAAATTAATTTTACACATATTTATCCCTGTTTATTAAAGTAAAAAAACGTAAAAAATAAAAATATAACAATTTCACTGACAAGAATGAGATTTGTCAACCCGAAATGAATAAAATTTTAAAAGATTATTTTCACGTGAATGCATGATCTTCTCGGCATAATAATTTTAGTGTACTCCCTTTCATTTTGTATATCATAGAAATCTTAAAATTGACAATGTATTTATATATCAATCCGAAATGAATAAAAATTTTAATTTTACATATATTTACCCCTATTTATTAAAGTAAAAAAAAACATAAAAAATATTGAAATTTGTCAACCCGAAATGAATAAATGATTCGTCAATCCGAAATGAATAAAATTTAAAAATATATATTTTAATGATTTGAATTCATGATCTTCTTACCATAATAATTTTACTATAATATTAAGGCTCCCTTTCATTTTGTATATCATAAAAATCTTAAAATTGATAATATATTTATATATCAATCCAAAATGAATAAAAAATTTAATTTTGCACATATTTACCCCTATTTATTAAAATAAAAAAAAACATAAAAGATAAGATACTGAACAAATAAAAATTTAGACCAACTCGGCCATCTTGACGTACAACATGTCTTTTAATTATTTATTAAGACCAAAAGGTTTGTAATCACTGTTCAACTGGATTAGAACAACTTTAGACTTCCCTGTTTTGGCCAAAACCCATTCAATGGACAGCAGTTCCAATCGAACCAATTGAATTTGGCCTACAATTCAGTTTTCTGAAAACAGCATAAAAAAATATACTCTCAGATAAACATTAGCTTTAAACTGCGCCCTCAATAAGGCATGATGTCTCACTTTCAAAAGAACTTTATGCTAAAGCAAAATATAAGGAGCCATACCACAAAGCACCAAGTTTTTTTGCCTATCATGACTGAAGCTATTTTGGTGCTTCTCATATCTAAAGACAAGAATACCTCTCTACAAAATGATCAAAGGCCGCCGCGGGTCACTGTAACAAACCAATTGTCGTTCAAGCAAGTGCAGTGGGGCACGGACGAAACGCAGTCCCACAAGCAATTGTCTGTCTCTTCCTGCTGTGCGGGTGCGTGCATTCTGGCACTCTCTGCCATTCCTTTGTAGACAGATTGTACATGACCAGACGGTTCATCCGCTTCGACCTCAAAGAAAGCATGAGCAAGCCATGGTTGCCCAGGCATGTCATCCTTACGTGCTTACCGTAAAGCTCCAAGCACCAGATGTTTGGCATTCTGTCCACCTCCTTCCATAGGAGAGTCATCTTCTGCATCTCCCATATGTAGACGCATGTGGCGGCATTCTTGGTCACCAAACCTACAAGCAAAATCTGACCTTCATGCTCTGACAGCATATGGTCAGTAAGATGCAGTGGCGAGGGGATGAGGTACTGCTTCCAAATACCAGTTGCTTCGTCATACAACAAGATGCCGTCGGGTTCAGCATGCATAAAGTAGATGGTTCTGCCAATGGAGACTGTTTGTGACCTAAAATTCAAAGAGAGTGGAAGCCTGATGCTTGGAGGAAAACCTGCACTGCGACTCCAACTGTTATGAATGGAATCATATACCTCATGATCCCCATTGCATCCGAGCCACATTATCTTGTATCCACTGCCGGCAGTCTTCCCGTTCAGAATCATCGCAACAGCCACTCGCGACCAGACTCGGTAAGATCTTGGTGGAAGTTCTTTGAATGAGTTGGTCAGAGGATTGCTAATGTAGAAGTTCTTATGTGATAAATCCAAGAAACAAATGAGACCACCAGCTGATGCTACTGGAAGAAGTATTGTCTTTGCGGGCAGAAACGGAATGGAAATATGATGCCATTTTCTCAGAGATGGATTGTACATGACTCCCTTCCTTATGTTTTCATGAGTGACTGAATAGAACCAAGGATATAACACTGAAACTTCCGCGAGATGTTGGGAGAAGGTGCATGAAGACAACAAGGAGTTCCACTTTCTGCACACAGTCCGGAACCTGAAGAATGATTCGGTAGGGAGTCTTGCGATCACAGCTTCAAGAAGATCTTCTGGAAAGTCTTTCCAGATTTGCTGATCCATCAAGCCACTTGAAATTGATGCAATTGCTTTTGCAGGGCTCTTTCCCCTTCTATGTCTCTTGCAAGATGGAGATTCGAGAATTTCAACCATCTTGTTACTAGACTTATCATCCATCAAAAGGCCAAAGAAGTCATATTCTAGTAGGTTATTCAACTCCGATATATACAACCTGCACATGTCAAGTTATTAGAAAATGCTTGATTAATCCTAGCTTTCTATAGACAATTAAGTTTTTAAAGAAACCGAGTGGGCCTGGTCACTGAATAACACATTGACAAATATGCAGCAGTAGATGGCAACAAATATCATGTATCAAATCAAAGATATGTTTGTACTAGAAAACAAACATAACACCTAAAAGATCTCATAGTTGGACACTTTATCTTCTTCGTTGGTTGTGTCAGACACTTATCCTCTGAGTGGACATTAGAAATCCCTATTGATCACACATAATAAAAAAACATTTAGAAACAACCGTGTTAAACGCCTGAATCCATATCCGTATCATACTTAAGTCAGAGTACCTAAAAGACAATTAGAACGGTTCAGTTGATATTCTTCAAATTTAGTATTACTCTGGTACTTGGAGTTTTCATCTACTCATCCTTTATATCTATCTCAGGTATCAACACTCTAAGGGAATGCCTAATCCTTATCGATCATGCATAAACACTTGTAGAAATGATTAAAATCGAATACTTGGATCCACAAGTGTCAAATACTCAAACCCAAGTCCAAGTACAAATAAATTTTTCTTTCTCAATAGCCCTTCTGCATTAAAAGTTCAAGAGGAAAGTCAACAAACTTGATTCAAAATACAAATGTCATTGCAAGAAAAAAAAAATGTAACTGTCATAGTACTGGAGAATTGAGTAAATATATTGATTTTAACTTAATGTTAAAAATTAATCATTGACTTTTTAACATCCAGCTGATTTCTTGAAATATCATGCTTGAAGTTGAGGGGAGTATCAGCTACTCAGACAACTTATCCTAGAACACTATTTCAAGGCAACGACCTTTTATTCATCTATACAGGAATTAAGTCACAACTTGATGATACCACAAAACTTCCAGAGGTCCATAACTAGGACCAATGTAATTTATCCAGGCAATCACAAGGCACACAAAAAAATTAGTAACCAATATTTAGAAACATTTTTCCATTGGAACCTCATTTTTCATTTTCGTACATAAACACAGATGGCATGACATAGCTTAAAAACATGTGACATATTTTATATCTGAGAATGCCATGGCTTGACTGATGCTTAAAAAATATTAACATCTATAATTTTTATTATGGTCGCATGTAAATGAACTAAATCTAACTTTTGAAAATTTAACCTACTTCTTTTCAACAAATATTTGGCAACATTGCAGATGTAGAAATAAATATAAAGTTAAATCCTGCTTTAGTACTCAAGAATAAGAAAGATTAGACTCCAAATTGGCCTCACAGATCTTAATGCATAAATGTTAAAGTGGACAATAGGAGATCAGAATTGAAGTTTCCCATATAACCAGGTCAACACCAATTGTTCTCTAGCTTAGATTGTCTTTGACTTGGATCAGAGAAAAAATAAATATTTAGAAGTGTTGAATGGGTCAGGCTATGTGGCCCTATCCAAATATTAAACGAGATGGGCTGTGTTGCGTGCAACTCTCCCTGCCTGGTATGAAATCAAGTCGTGTTGGAAACATTATAGGGTTGGATTGGGCTCAGCATAGCACATCAACTGAGCTGAGCTTGGCACGTGAGCCAAGTGAATACAACTCATGGGCCAGGAGTACCACTCGAATTTAGTATCATATGGTGAGTTGTTGGCTAATAAAAAGCTTTATAAGCTTATATGAGTTAGCTACTATTAACTTAGGCTAAACATTTAGAGCCATTGGTTGAACTTGAAAAGCTAATGAATTGATTCTTGTGACAATTGGTATCCGAGTAGACCTAATCCTAGACATGATGAGATATTAGAAAGGGTTACCTGCATGAAGGTGTAGCCACCATTGGTCTTCACATGCCGCCGATTATGGAAGATTCTAAGCTATGAGTTATAGTTCGTCTTGACAGGATGTCATCAAGTAGGAAAGATTTTGTCAACCAGTTTAGTCCCACACAATTGTTTCTTCACTGATTGTGCTTGACAAAGTTTCAACCAGGTCTACACATGTCAGGGTCATACCCAACCCCAACACAGCCTATTACACCTCTATATTTAGTCCATGATAAAATGTTGCTATCAAGCATAAGTTTAAAAGTTGTGAAAGATGACTTTTCAATGAGATCTAGTTGCTCCCCTAGTTGAGGTTTCCTCAAGCAGTCCTTGCCTAAAGAAGCTACCTAAGTTGATACACTTTTGCTAGAGTTTCTGAGCTCACTTTTCAAGAATCTTCTCTATTAGACTGTTACTAACGTCAGTGATGCCAAATCCAAAACTTAACTTATCTAAAAGTAGTGATGAAGATGAACCTACAACAAACTATGGTGACTTCTGTACTGGAAAAAATTGTTTGCACAGAGTAAATACAAAGACCCAACATCATACATAAATATCTTTATGTTTGTCTATCGCTACTGCACTTCCCTAACAGGTGTTAACATCATATAGGATCCAAAAAAAAAAACATACAGCATACCAATATAGTACATATCAATAAATGACTACAAACATATATCATAATCTATAACTATTGAAATAGATCATTAAGTGTCTCGATAATAACCTGCATCAATGATCTATCAAGAAGGGAAAGAGGGATAGTAGTACATGTTGAAAATGTGAAGGGAAGAAAGAGGTGGAGAAGAAAAGACTTCATTGTGCATAAATTTAGTCCCATTGAGAGTTTCTTGGCTATATAGTTGGTTTATATTATTGCATATGCATGTATGATATGAACAAATGCACGGGGAGAAACTCTCTCTCACGCGTGGGTGCGCAGGGGGTGCAAATCCAAAGCCCGAATTGCACTGAACCAAGTTAACTCGTGTGCGAACATGACCTGTGCGCGCCGAATGTCGGACCGGTCAAGGCAAAATTTGGCCAAGTGAATGAACCAACATTTTGCCACGTGAATAATCTTTTGCTCAAATATATAACGGATGAATTAATTGAGATTAATTCAGATACGTAATTGGTGTTAGAAACGATCGATGAGTAAATGGCCGACGAGTAAAGGCATTGAATGCTCTTTATTCAGTCATTTATTTCAGTCAAGGGTGGGCGCTCCTATATAAGGAGGTTGTGACTCTAGGTAGAAGAGGACATGAGTTGTGTGCAAAAGATTTTCCTCCACCTTCGTTCCTTCAAAATCTTCTCTCCGTAGTGCATTTCTACTAGGTGGTTTTCCCATGATAACAATCGGGTATTTTCTCAGTTCGTCATGATCCACCAGTGCTTGGTGGCAATCACGATTTGTCGTTGTATCCTGAGAAACAGACGATCCGAGAGAACCTCGAAACACAACCGGAGGTGGTGTGAATCTGTTTCAAGAAACTGCATTAAGCGCAAGCCTCAACATCTTCCTTTCCCGACTAGGGCGACATGTATCCCGACTCGGCGAAATCCATCCAGACTCGGAGGTTTCCGTTCCCGACTCGGAGTCTTCGCTTCCCGAATGAAGGAAGCATCCGGGTACTTCTGCTTCCCAACTAAAGGAACCGCTTGACGGAGTCTTCTCTCCCCGAATCGACTCCTGACTTGGCTTCCATTCTGCTTCCCGACCGAAAGAAGCATTCGAGTACTCGCATCCGCTTGGGGGCACTCGACTAAACCAGCCCCACTGGCAGCCTGAGATTATCTTCTTAAGTTATCTCGACAGATAAGTTGAAATTGATCTTGTGTAATTTCAATTCAACTACAATTCCCAAATATCTCCATCAGATTGATCCAACAATCTTGAAACAAATTCGATCTGTTGAGATGACCACACAAAGTGTTAAGGTGCAACAGACTCATCAGCCCCCTCTGCCCCGATTGAAAATGTTTCAATCAACCACGGGAAAAGGCCAGAGAAGTTCATTGGGTTGAACTTCAAGTGGTGGCAGCAGAAGATGCTCTTCTACTTGACCACGCTCAATCTGGCTCGGTTCTTGACCGAGGACCCTCTCAAGCATGCTGAGGATAATGATGTTCATACCAGCAGTGCAGTGGATGCATGGACTCATTCCGAGTACCTTTGCCGAAATTACATCCTTAACCGCCTTGCCGACTCGTTATACGTTGTGTATAGCATAAAGAGAACGGCTAAGGAGATGTGGGAGTCCCTGGACAAGAAGTACAAGCCGGAGGATGCAAGGGCCAAGAAATTCATTGTGGGTCCATTCCTGGACTACAAGATGGTTGACTCCAAGACGGTGACCAGCCAAGTCCAGGAGCTTCAAGTGATTCTGCACAAGATTCACTCAGAAGGTATGGTTCTGAGTGAAACCTTCCAAGTGGCAGCAATCAGAACTTACCTGCCGGCTAAAAGGACTTCAAGAACTACTTGAAGCACAAGACAAAGCAGATGAACGTGAAAGAACTCGTTGTTAGACTTCGTATTGAGGAAGACAAAAAGAGTTTCGAAAGAAAGTTGTTCTCTCAGACTACTGTGAAAATCAACGTGGTCGAGCACGATCAAAACTCGAAATGGAAGAATCCCAAGTCGTCCAAGCTGGGACTCAATGAAGGCATCAGCAAGAAGAAGTTCTTTGGGAAGTGCTTCAACTGTGACCGAGTCGGTCACAAATCTTCGGAGTGCAAAAAGTCGAAGAAGCAGGAAGCCAACCTGAACGAGGGACCAGAAATGAACGACCTCTGCACCATGATCTCCGAACTGAACCGGGTGGATTCAAACCCATGGCAATGGTGGATTTAGAGTCACCAGACATATATGTTGCAAAAAGAAGTTGCTCTACAATTTTGAAAAAGTCAAATGGGGGCAAGCTATTCATGGGGAACTCAATAATCTCGAGCATTATGGGCCAAGGAAAAATGGTATTGAAGATGACCTCGGACAAGAACCCAACTCTGAACAATGTGTTGTATGTTCTGGAGATTCGAAAAAATCTAATGTTCGGATCACTGTTAAGCAAGCATGGCTTCCGCATTGTTTTTGAGTCAGACAGAGTTGTACTGTCCAAGAAGGGAATGTTTGTGTGAAAGAACTATGTATGATTTTTCAAGCTCAATGTAATGGCTATTAGGCTTAAGATAAATAAAATTGAAAGTTCTTCCACTTATATGCTTGAGTCTTCGTGTTTGTGGCATGGTAGACTAGGACATGTTAACTACGATGTATTGCGTAGATTAATAAACATGCAAAACATACCTACATTCCACCTTGACCTGAAATACAATTGTGAGACATGTGTTGAAGCTAAAATGACAAGGTCATCCTTTCAACATATTGAAAGAAGCAATGAACCACTCGGCCTAATCCACACCGACATGTGCGACCTAAAACATACACCGACACGTGGTGGGAATGAATACTTCATCACTTTTGTAAATGATAACACAAAGTATTGTTATGTGTATCTTCTCAAAAGTAAAAATGAAGCTATATAGAAATTCACTCTATAAGAATGAAATTGAAAACCAACTTAATAAGAAAATTAAGGTAGTTTGAAATGACCGAGGCTGTGAATATGTATCACCGTTCGCTGAGTTGTGTGCTGAATATGGGATTAGACACGAAACAACTACTTATGTTGGTGCAATTTGCACTAAAAGTCTAACCCTAAGGTTTTGATGTATGACAACATGTTAAAGTTAGAGTGTTACTATTTAACATGTTGAGCTAA
>JBBUKS010103629.1:0-26749 GCA_038050645.1 Hedychium gardnerianum
TTAGAATTTTAAAAAATTGATATGTAATGAAAGAAAATAGTATAGTGAAGGTATTTATGATGATTATATTTAATTCTCACATTGTTAGATAAATTAGGTGTGTATATTAATTATTTTAAAATTATATTTTTTTAAAAAAAATTTATAACTATTATTAATGACTTCAAATTAATACTTTGAGATATATATAAACTCGGGGTATTTCATAAAGTTAGAGCAATTTTATATTTTCCTTCTCTATTAATAGAGAATGAAACTCTCTATCATAAAAATAAAATAATATTTTTTATACCTGCACTATAATCTCTCTTCTTTTTAAACACTCTATTATTATAAATATAATAATTAAAAAATTAAAATAAAGAGAAAAAATAATTAAAAAATAAAGAAATTGATATGATGAAAAGTAATTTTTTTAGAATAACTGATATGGTATATAGTAAAAAGAAATTATTTAAATTTAATAAAATAGATAATTTATCTCAAATTTGAAAAATATTATAGAAAATCTGACATGGGTATTTGGTGTTCTTTAAGTTTATCAATAATTTTTTGTCAAAATTCATTGATGAGTAAAATTTAAATATTGAGTTGCGGTTGAAACTTGACTGTGTGGCTGCTGACCGACTGGGTACCAAACAGTAGAGTAAAGTCGTGCAACTGAATGAGGGGATGAACAGCAATTTGTCCTAATCATCTGCACTCATTCACACATAAAGGCAGTGGCAAAAGGCGAAACGCTCGCTTTCATTATCCTTGTCAGTCCGTCCCAAGATTAATACGGAGGAGGTAAATCACGATAGCTACTAGTTTAAACAGTGACTAGTACATAAGGGATGACATGAACCTGACCACTAGTCATGATTTGATCATAAGATATCATAATAGCAATATCTTATGTACTAGCCATCAACTCATCCCATAAGAATCCGCACATAAAAGTAGTCTCGTACCTAACACGATGATTTACATTACCTCCAAAATTATTAATCTCAAACCCTGTTTTGAATTATAGGTCAATTGAACACAGAGCAATCGACAGATTTATTTGTGTCAATTTTTCAAAGAAAAGCAAACGATAAACTCAACAAGGAACAAGTAAAGCATTAGACAGTGCACTAACAGTAATCAAGATGCAATTTTGATCTTAGTTTTTTTTGTAAGAGAAAGAAAGTTTAAGAAGAAAGAGTTCCATGAAAGGGCTAAAGTCTCATCCAACAATTGTACTCAAAATATATCAATCAGAATTAAATTCGGTTATCTAAAATTCATGCGGTTTAAGATTTTACAAAAACTAACCGACTAATCTTTTGCTGAATCAAGTACATCTGCATAACTAAAGCCACCAACAAATGCAACACCGCGTGACTTGTTCAGAGAGACTTGTCCATGCGGAAGGTCTGACATTGTTACATCCCAAGGTTCAAATCCAGCAGCAAGGAATGCTGCCGACATTTCTCTATCACCGTTGCTACCTTTCTCTCGAATGATAGCTGCTCTGGGTTTGGAAGTAGCAAGGATCAGCTTTTCATCAGTGAACTTTGGAGTTAACGACAATGACCATGAAGGACCAGTGTCTGCTATGCTCACTATTTGACTGTGCAATATCAAAGAGTTCAACTGATGTAAGATTCCTCTTAATGTCATCTTTAAAGAGCTTGGTGTAGTACTGAATATCTTCTTCATCAAATGCAAGACCCATTTTTAGATTAATCTCTTCCAATGCTCGTCTTCCCCTCTCAATGACAGGAATCACTATCACTGGATAAGGAGCAGCACTAGTGTTAAATGTAGTAAGCTTTACTGGATAAGTGATGCAAACTCTCTGATTTGATGCTCCTCCAATGGCTTACTTCCTTTCTTAAGATGCAAAAGGTATCTTCTTGACTGTTCCATGCGAGTCACTTCTATTAAGGAACATGCTTGACAAATTGATCCGGCATTAGTTGACCATGCTGTAGTAAAGGGCATGCGAGGTCCAACTTCAACAATTATAGTGCCAGCATCTATGGCAACTTCTTTCTCGAGGAAGCTCTCTACCTGAAAATTCTCAGGCAGCGTTCCGAGTTTCTCTTTTGACAGTACACCATCAAGACCTATGTTGAAACAAATTTCAGTTTTTATGTCAACAATGCCACCTGAAACCTTTACTTGGACCTGCCTCAGCAGGGCCGGGCCGGTCACCCCAGGTCCGCCGTTACGACCTGGTTAATCATTTTTTTTTGGACCTGCCTCAGCAGCTCTGCAATAGCACTGTCGTGAAGCAGTTTTTTATCTCTTCGACTCAACAGTAGCGGGAACTTTGGCGTCAAAACTCTACCAACTGACAATCCATGCCCATGCCAACGATTCAAGCACCTCAAATAAAGTGGCACCTACTACAATGATAAAAGACGAAATATTCATCCTCAGTTCTTTCGTCAATTCGTTTCAAAATCAACACGGAGGAAGTAAATCACATGAACTAATTTAACTAGTCCGAATAATAACTCGTACATGGAAGATGACAGAAACTGAATATGCCTAATTAATAAGTATAGGAGATTATCTTGAATTTAATAACTTAATTTTTTTAAAAATTAGTTTTTTTTAAATATTATCAATGATTTTTATATGAAATCTTTTTATACAATAATTAAATGTTTATTTTTTATATGATTTATTTCAATTTGATTCGATTTAAATAAGAAAAATTAATATTTTAATTTTAATTTCAAGTTAAAATAGATGATGAGAAGGATGTTTTGAGAATTAAGTGCGCTTTTTAGTAAAAAAAATGGTATATCTTTTGACAAATCTAAAATATTGAGTGTGCTCTTGTGAAAATGCCAAATATTTTAACACATGAGAAAACACTGAATACTTGATAATATTATTGATTTCAAATAAAAAATCGGAATCGATCTGAATCAAATTATTTAAGCAAGATTTGGCCTTTCCCTTGCGTTGCTATCCAAATCGCCGCTCCAAGTGTCTGCGATGCCCGTGAAATGGTAGGAGAACGATTTCTCTTCCTCTTTCTCGATCTCTGCCTTCTTCGATCGATCTGTGGTACAAGTTGTAGTAGCCCTAACAATGGATCTACTTGCGCAGGCTGATGCACTGGCAGCCCAATCAGGGCTCCACCCTGAGCAGCCAGGTACTGGCGGAGGTGTGTCAGTGCGTCGAGGGTTTCGGCGCCGCAGCCAAAGACAGGAAGTGGCGAACCACGCTCACCTTCTACCGCCCCATGGCCCGTGACGCCGCCGCGGCCCCGGGAAGCGACGTAGCTCGCGACCTCCTCGGCATCGCCCTCCACGATCGCCCCTCCGCCTACTTCTTCATTTTACGGCACCACCGCATCATCCTCCAGGCCGACGCCAACGTGCAGCTCCTCATGGATAAGCTCCAGTCCTACAAGGCTCGGGTCGTCCTTCACTTCGAGGTGCGTGTTCGATTTTTTCTTCTTGTTGCATCTTCTCTGGCTGGATTGTTTGGGCAATCACGACAGCGATGACATTCGTTTTCTTTAGAAAAAAAAAATCGATCTTTTGCTGCAATTGTCATGCGATTAGTTTGGGGGAAAAAAAAAGATCTTTTGGTATGATATTTAGTGGAAAAGGTTCATCTCCGAAGGACAAAATTCGTACAAATTGCATTACTGTTTTATCTTCTTGTTTATCGTTGATGCATTTTTTGCCTTGTTTCTTAGGTTTATCTTAATTAGTCATTATGAACTTTGAAATTTGAATTGTAATGAAAAGAAGTTTGATAGAAACAGGTATGTAAGCAAAGAAGAATTTTGATCAAGACACAAAGGGTATTCTTTTAGAAAGGCAATTGAATGAAGAAATGTTTTTAGTGTTTCTGTGTGTTATGTCCTTATGATTGGCTAAAGTATACACTCTAGGAGATTGGACTATTTGTTTTTTTTGTAGGAGGTTCCAATTATTGAACCTTTAACAGGTCCAGAAAAGCCCTTATTCACCATCAACCAATTTTATTGCCGATTTTCAGTATATATATTGCGTACTCAACTTATGAAATTTCTTAATAGATGATATTGACCTTAACATTTTAAATGGGCAAACATGGCATATCATCTCAGAACAGTCCATTCTCAAGTAAAGCATGTTGTCCAAGTTGAAGAGTCTGCTTGAGTCAAATATTAGTGATCTAGATTGGGAGAAGCAACGATAATTCTTCAATTTGGCTTGAATTGTTTATTAGAGTGTTTGGTTTATGAACAACTGTAATCATGTTTTAGTTTTTGGAAGGCATGAATGATCCTTAATCTCAGAGGGAGAACTGAAAAAAGAAGAAGAAGAAGAAGACAATCAGCTCTGCTAGACAAAATTAGCAACAGAAAGTAGGAACTCAACAAGAGTATGATGGCTATGCCTAAGTAGGGACTTAAAATTTGATCAAGTGAAGCTAGAAAAAAAAATTTAAGATAATTGAATTAAGGAAAGTTGTACAATTCTATCAATTTGCATAAAATATGCTGGATTAAATTCTGCTTCGACTTCACTTTTTGATTTTATTTGGCCTTTTCTTGTGTGTATGATTATCTATTTCATTAGGTAACTTCTTACCTTCAATCAAATTAAGGGTTTCCTTTTGTCGATTCTTCCTCCTTTTTGACACAGGGATCTCAATTCCAACTAGGAGATTTCCTGCTGAGAGTGGGAAAATGTGTTCCACCAATGTCCGAAACATTGAGGGGAATCATGATGGAGGTAAAAACTGAGGATTAATTTTATAATGTCTTATTTCAGTTCAGTCTAACTTATCTTTTTTATGAGTTGACCATCAGACCTGCTTATCTTAACTCTTATCATAATTGTAATTGTCACTATGTTTTAGAAATTGGAGACAATTGAGCTTCTTTTCCTGTCTCATTAGTTTTCTAGTCTATCAAGTGTAATGGTAAGCTTTTATTTTTTTTCCATCAAAAAAAGAAAAAGAAACTTTGTTTGGCTATAATGTGTGCATAATTGCAGTTTTTAAGTGTGTCAGAACTGTGGATATAGTGCCATTTTCTTGTCGAATTTTTGTTGATCAATTTTAAGATTATTACAGTGCTAATGCAACAGTATATCTATGGAACTTTAAGCTGGTGGACTTAAGCTTGTTTTATTCAATCTTCCACGTACTGCCTTGCAAAACCATTCTAAGGGATAACCCTCACAGGATACTTCCACAATGTAGGTTTTCAGATGTCTCCATTGTGGGTATTCTCGCAGCCAAGAACTATTGTCTCTGGGTCATTTAACCAGCAGATCTATCGCAGCGATCTTGTCACTCCAATGCCTCCATGTTCAATCAGTCAGTGTTGGTCTCTAGGAAATCTCACGTGTATCTTTGCACGTGTTAGGTAACTGTGGTGTATTTGCCGAACGGTTAGGAAGCTGTAAATTGATCGATAACTTTCATATGCATGGATTTTTACAATCATTGCGCCCATTTTGTTTAGCATATCAAACCATACCAATTCAACACTAGGACTGTCACAATGCTCTTTTATACTAGGAATTAGGAATATGTTCTGTTAATTGAGGTATCATTGTTATGGTGTGAAATCTATTCTTCATTCTAATGTTACCTTTTGGGTGGGGTCAATTGATCTTTTTTGTGGATTTGGTTTGCAGGTTGAGTATCTTCCTTTATCTTCAATAGAGAAGGCCAGGCCAATTATGGAAGCATTCTTCGACGTATGGCACGAAACAATCACCAAAGCTTCATTGCCTGGTCATTTCGTGATCAGCGATTCAAACTTCTCTGACTACGGTTTACAGGACTATTACTCTCCTCAGCACACTTCTCTTCAGTACGCGACTTGCATAGCGCAACTCATGGCTGCCGGAAGAAGCTGAAGTTGTCACATCCAAAAGAGTTGGCGCTTCACCCTTGGTGCCACGTGGACCCTTAATGGAGATGAAATTATGCATTTTGCCTATTCTTTGATAATTTTGTTGGCAGTAGGATTGATAAATTATTGTAGTAATGTTGTGTTATCAAATCTGGTTGGTGAATGAATCCCTGTTTAACTATTGTTCTTTTATATATCCTCTTCTGTATGGTATGCTTGAATTGCTTGTGATGTTGAATCCTAAATTCTAAATCCTAAACTCTAAACTCGTAACATCATCTTAACAATGTCGAACTGAATTCCATAGAATATAATGTTTCAATAGAACAGGATACATGTTTGGAGAGGTATGGCCATTGAGCTTATGGAGCTTATGGGGCTATCGAACGTCTAAGTCTGGTTTGGCGCGGTAGTCAAGTCCTTGCGAACCGATGTTTCTTCTCGGTTCCGAATGCCTGTTCTCCGAAAGGATCAATTATATGATTAATAATTAGTTGAGCTTCAAATAGACTACCATCAACAAGTAAATAGTCACCTTTGTTTAACATGTAAATACTACCATCAATTCAAAATCTACTGAAAATAAAACAAAATAATATTAAAATTTGTAATGGTAAATAATTTTAAAACACGGATCAGAAACTTATGGGGTTTTTTTGAAAGAACAAAAATAATTAGGGGCATTTGGAGAATAAAGCTATCTCTCGAGTAGCATTGAGAGAATTTGTCCTATAAAATTTAGTTAAATGTTGTAGATTTCCATAAATACCCTCGTGTCATCCACCATCTGCCTCCTTGGTTCCTGGTAATTCCCAGCAAAAGGTAGGTGCCGTTTCGTCATTTCAGTGTTTGAGATATACTAGAAAAGAACAACATCGCTACTGGACCTCTCTTGTCGTCGTCGAACTCTTCGAAGACACCCTTTCTTCTCCCGATTCCTCCCATTTGAATCGACGATTCTCAATAGATTCCGATCCATCTGAAGTCTTCCGTTGGAGATTCGAAAGAAGACGCTAGTTTCTCTGCATTCGAACTAGGGCTGGAGCTGGAGCGTCGCGGTGCGTTGGAAAGACGACTTTTTTTCGTCTTATTTTCATGCTTTGTGGTTCTGGATCCGGGCGTGCTGCAAAGAGATTTCGTCCCGATATCTTGGTTTGTTTGCTATTTCTTCTCGGCAAAAGTTCCCTTTTTGGATTTAAGAGCTATCAGATCGAGGAAGGTATGGTTAGGACTTAGGAGAGAAATGATTTCTCGTTTTTGATTTGTTTGAGGTGGAATGTCATGTGGATGTTTGGTTTTCTCATTGAAGAATTTGAAATTTTATTTTTGTACAAGAATTAACCTTCGTTCGCGTGAATTGGGCTTGAAGAAGTTTTCAATTGTCCAGATTCGTAGAGGACAGGAAGAATTCGTAGATACAAGATTGGTCGATTGGATCCGTGAGTTTTCTTTCATACTCTGCCTTCTTTCAATTTGAAGGTGGAGGTTATGGCTTCGGCTGTTGTGAACGCGACCACGGCAGTACTTAAATGGGCTTCTGTGGCTTTCGATGCTCCGTTTGCTGACTCTGTCGTATTTGGGGTTCATATAGATGGTATTTTATGTTCTTATTTCATTGTTAAATTGAAACTTGCTATAGTAGTTTAGCTGTGCCACGATTTTCTAAACTGAAAAAAAAATTATCGTGTGTTGGCTTTTTCTTGATGGAAGGACACCTTGTTGTTGAAGTGCTACTTATTGCTGTCATACTATTCCAACTCACTAGAAAAAGTTATAAACCTCCGAAGAAGCCACTTAGTGAAAAGGTTTGTCTACTAATTGGATTTTAGTTTTTTTAAGCCTATGCTCGTGTTTTCACTTCCCTTACAGTTCAGCAACTGTCCTAACTGTCTCATGAAAATAAAATTAGTATATTTCGTCTAAAATACTGGTGAATCTTATTTTTATTTCTGCAGGAAATTGATGACCTTTGTGAAGAATGGGTTCCTGAACCCCTTCATCCAACTATCACGGAGGAGATGAAAGTTGAGCCTCCGACTTTAGAAAGGTAGGGAGAATCTTATAGCTGTTTGGTGTTTATGATGTTGAGTAAAACTTGAATAGCAAATTGATCTTTACTAATTAGCAAGTATGTGAGGTTGTGATTTGTATTAATTCTTGTGAAAGTTGACACATTTACTTATCCCTGAAGCTTAAATAATCAAGAATGAAACCGACCTATTCAATTATATTCTATATATTTCCTCTCATGTGTGAGCAAGAAGATTGAACTATATAACGAACTAGCCCAAGTTGAACAAGTGGACTGCCTCCATTTAATTAGGGATGCATTACTGACAGGACTTTACCACAAAAGATAACATGAAAATTAGCAAACCACCTTCTCCATGTACATTTTTCTCAAGTCTTTCAACAATACTAAAAAAACACGAGCTGTAGATCTGTTACTCAGTATGTTGTGGAGAAAATATTCATAGAAGTTCTTAGATTCTTATGTTTATTGCCTGATTTGGTAAATGTTGTTTCTGCTATCTTCATAACTTTAAACTGGCACAAAACTCATATTGGTCACTGCTGATGCTAACATAGTTGCCATATGCACCATAAGATAATTAAAGTAGCTAGCATTAATAGTAGGCCATTAATTTTGAATATCTATATTCTAATAAAGTTAATAGAGGCTATAGGAGGAATTTAATGTTTTTGAATACAATAAATATGCCTTTTGTTGTAGCTATTTTAATTTTGAGGTATCAACCAACACTAATTCATTCAAAATTATTTTAAAAAAAATCAATTGTTTGATTATTTTTGAAGTTGTTATCCTCGATGAGATAAAGAAATGTGAAACCTCATAATATATGCACACATCTTTTACTCCTAACAAAGAAATATTTGTTGCAGTGCTGCAGGGCCGCATACTGTAATTGATGGAAAGGAAGTTGTGAACTTTGCTTCTTCTAATTATCTAGGATTAATAGGCAATGAAGCAATAATTGTGAGGAATCCGATCTTTATTTTTCCTCCATGTCATTTCTGGTTATTATTTCTCAAAATATTTCATAACAAATAGCAAGTTTTTTCAGAATTCATGTGTTGCTTCTTTAGAGAAATATGGTGTCGGTTCTTGTGGTCCCCGTGGCTTCTATGGAACAATAGGTCAGTTTTCTCTTCTACTTAGAGTTCTATACTATTGATTATTTTGTCCTCATTTTTTTTGCCTTGTAACTCTGCCTATCCTTCAAAACTATACTCGGACATTTTTTGGAACTATACCAAAACAATTCTGAAACAACAAGTTGGGCTATTGTAGATGTCCACCTAGATTGTGAGAAGAGAATTGCGAAGTTCATGGGTACTCCAGATTCAATCCTATACTCATATGGCATCTCAACCATTTTCAGTGTTATTCCAGCATTTTGTAAGAAAGGAGATATCATCGCTGTGTAAGCTAACTTGACAAATAATCCTTGTACATTTCCTTTTAATTTATATTGCTCGTATTCTAAATATGCAACTCTGTTATTTGAAAGATAAGGCTACTATTTGTTCTTTGCAAATGGGGAAAATATGTGCTGCTTGAAATTGTTATCTTCTTAATAGATTGGAAGTGAATAATGATCACATTCCTGTAGAAGTTTTATCTCATGCAACTTTAACTTATGCATCATTGTGATTACATGAAATCTGAGTGACTGAAAATCTCTATCATTGATGTTTATAAATAGGTCAATCAATCATTGTTATTTCAGTCAGTTGATGATATCATGATTCATAATAAGCACAATCAAGGAGCCATCTGGTTTCTGTTAAAGGCTGCATTCTAACTGTCACTAGATTTCTTAGTTGAGAGACTTGTGCTTAGGTTGTAATAAACAAAGTAAAGAACATAATAACTCTCCTAAGTTGTGAACCCAACAAATTTTTCATCAATAAAAAATGGATCAAGATATTATGATTTTCTTAGGCTTAAAATCTTCTCGTTATTCTAGTCGATTGTTTTTTATGTTTGCATTACATAAATAGGCGTGCCAGATTCATTCATTTAGTCCATTGCCATAATAAACTTCTTATGCTTTGCTTGATCTTTCAGAGATGAGGGTGTTCACTGGGGAGTGCAAAATGGTCTTTATCTCTCCAGAAGCAATGTTGTTTACTTCAAGCACAATGATATGGCATCACTGGAGAGCACTTTGGAGAAATTGGCTCATGGTAATAAGCAAGCAGAAAAGGTCAGACGCTACATTGTTGTTGAAGCATTGTACCAGGTATGCACGAGAAATTTTAGTCAACACCCTTGCACTGCCCTGATTCATCCAATAAACAGCTGGCTCAAATCCCTGTAACTATCATCCCAATTTGGAGCTACTTTTGTTATAGTAGATGATTCTTTTGGTCTTGTAATCAAATTCACCTGTGAACTCTACTAATGGCACTCACTGTACAGATGTGAATTTCATATATTTAAAGTACTGATTACAACTGAAAACACGAAGTTTCCTGTATTTTATAGTTTATATTTTTATGCCTAAACGACTGTTGTGGTTATGGATAAAATCAGAATTCAGGCCAAATTGCCCCATTGAATGATATTGTGCGATTAAAGGAGAAGTACCGCTTTCGGATAATATTGGAAGAAAGTCATTCTTTTGGTGTACTTGGAAACACTGGGAGAGGTCTTGCTGAGCTTTATGGAGTTCCAGTATGTCTACCACATCTTTTGTCTCCACATTCTGCATGATTGTTCCATGTGGTTTCTAATTGGTTGTTTTTGCAGATTGAGAAGATTGATATAATAACTGCTGGTATGGGAAATGCATTGGCAACCGATGGGGGCTTTTGCACTGGAAGTGCCAGAGTAGTTGATCACCAAGTAGGAAAATGTTGTGTTTGCTAATCTGAATTGCTCAATCATGTCGGCTTACCTCTATATTACTTTTTGGAATTTTGTTTCTCCAGCGTTTGAGTAGCTCGGGGTATGTATTTTCTGCGTCTTTACCACCGTATCTTGCAAGCGCTGCTGTTGCTGCAGTGAATTACTTGGAGAATAATCCATCTGTCCTCACGACATTGAGAAGGAACATTTATCTACTGTGGGAAGGTGAGTTCTTAATCCTGCAATAAACCCACCTTTAATCGCTTTTATGGTACTTAAATGAAAAATCGACTCTTTGTCAGTGCAGGCTTGTCGGATGTACCAGGATTGATGATTGCAAGTGATCCATTGTCGCCTATTGTCTTCCTAAAACTGAAAAATTCAACAGGATCCTCGAAAAATGATTTGGAACTCCTTAACAAAATTGCTGAAAGGGTTAGTTGTTGATTGATCGTAACTAGATACAGAACTTTGCATCTGAGTGAATTAATCTACTTGGCTTGGACCAGGTACTGAAGGAAGATTCTGTTTTCATTGTGAGCACAAAAAGGTCAGTTCTTGATAAGTGCCGCCTTCCGGTAGGCATTCGCTTGTTCGTTTCAGCAGGTCACACTGAATCTGACATCAAGAAAGTGTCTGAGTCATTGAGAAGAGTTGCAACCGAGAATTTGTGAAAAATGGTTTGAAACTTTGATCTATAACTCTCTTCTTTTTCCTACTACTGTGTTTCAATGGAGAAGATGAGGGGAAAAGTAAGTGCAGGATTTACGTTCCAAATTTTATACACATATTAAATTAGGACATGTAGATAAAAGAGTTTAATGAACTGTTGATTTGGATGTCTTATTGAACTAATTGCCATGTAATTGCACAGATGTAATGGTGTTTTTGTTGAATACGGACCAAAAGAGTAGATCAAACTCGTGCATATCTTTGGACCAAATCAACTTCCCTTGGACTTGAAAACTTGTGGACCGTGACACTTGGCTCCATAAGCTTTCGACCGAGAGATATGCCCAGCAGAGTTCTGAGTGTCATTCAAGTAACCATGCAACTCAAGTAGTCAACTGGATTAAATTTAAACGCTCGAGAAGGATAATTTCCTTGGAAAGGCTTGTTGATGCCATTTATATTGTTTTAAGACTGATTTATCATTTGATGCTGGATAAGAAACCAGATATAGTCAAAGAAGTTGATGCCTCCCAAAACACACTGGCGACGATACAAAAATAGTTGGGATGCTCCTGAAGAGTATGCTTCTGCGGCATGTCTGAAAGACTAGGCTGGCTTTGCTAAGCTACTGGTTAAGAGGGGAAGGAATTTTCTTCATGTTGCAGTCGAGAAAGATGAGGTTGATATAGCTTCATCTCCCTTCAATGGTGAGCTTGATCGATGGTCATCTTGGACGCAGACCGACAGTGAAACGATATCATTGGATTCTTTTGTGTTTGGATCCTCTTTCAGCCAAAACACTGTTTCCATCAGTCGTTCGTGCATCGACCGTAGGTTCTCATCAGAGGTCTGCTGATACATTTTCGCACGAGCACACTTCTGAAAGTGAACAGCCAATGCATCAGTGTAGTATCCTAAGGTCTCTATGTTATACATACCAAATTGGACTGACTCAGTCTGTTCGATAAGTTATATGTGAACCAGAAGCAGACTGATTCTGCTCTGGTTGGTTTTAAAAAATTCTGAGACCTACTTAATCGATTTAGCATAAAGATGAAAGCAAGGTATCGTTACTCTTTCTGCTAAATCTTACTTCTCCTAAAAGAATCCAAGATCATAAACATGTTTCAATCTGCGCGGTTCAACTAAAGGATACAATGAACATAAAGTTGTGATCAGAACAACTACTAGCTAAGCTAAAACACTGAGAAAGCGTTTACCGTCATTGGATTATTGTTCGCAACAAAACTACAAGACTTATAGAATCACTTGTAAATTGGAGGGTGGGGTTCATTTCATACATTGCTTTGTAGGTGAAGCCTATGCCTTGTTGAAGATAGTTCATTACAATCTAGTCGAACTCGCAAGCACGAAAATAGATTCATCAAGTGGCCTTGCCATATACTTAATCTGTGCTTTGTAGCCATCACAAGGTTTGTGTTGTGTATAGCATGTCGAAAGTGCTAAACTTTGAACAAATGTAAGCATTGGATAAAAAAATTTATGATCACAAACTTCACATACTACTCTGGTCTTGTACGTAGTTAAAAAAAATGATTAATCAGGTGGGGTAACATCGTTCATCCAAATTGCCAGTATTCTTAGATCCGTTTTTCACTGAAGGAAAAATTCTCTGCAGTGCGTCGCAGCTGAGATTCGAACTTTAAATCCTTTGATTATCCATTAGAGGGCCTAATCATTGCACCAGATTTCATCGGGTGACCGATGATTCCAAAAAATTTAACATTGGCAACTCGGATCACATCTCTGTGGATTGCTTCTATGGATTTCACAGATCAAGTCTTCCTAATCGGTGTAAATTTCTGAGTTGGAGATTAGGAGTAGGGAATCACCAAGTTTGAAGTGTTCAAGGATACAAATCATGGATTTCCAACCAAGAATCGAAATATGCCTCAACCAGTTCAAGATCAAATTTGCCGGCAAACAATAAAGATTACTTCATCAAGTGATCGAACTTTTGAGATTCAAGTAATGCATGCGATTCATAGAAATAGTGTTGAGGTACTAGGGATTCAATCCAATAATTAAAGCTTTGGCCGTGTACTCGACTGCTCCTCTCCCTCCTCGTCGTTATGGTCTCCAGTTGCAGCTGCACTGAGCATGGGAATGCCATGGCTTCTTCACCCTTCCTTCCACCGCCCGCTTTCTGCAACCTAGTTGTTCCAGAAGAATATTGTTCAAGTTGTACCAACACCCAGGTGACTCTTCAAACCACCCTATAAGCAATCTTGTTAGATAACTTGTCTTGCATGAAAATAAATTATGCAGATGCTTCTACTCGATATTCAATTTTTTTTTTTTTGTTAGCATTTACCAAACTCCTCCATGTGTCTTCCTGTGTTGTCAACTGAAGATATCTTCAAAGCTTCCAGGTTGCAGATGCCTTTACCTTGAAATTTACATTCATTAAGATATTAGACAGTGAACTCTTGGATTCCATATTCTCGTGTCAACTTCATACATGTAAAAGATTAGATGCCTATGGCAACACTTTGTTTTGAGTTCAAGCAAGGTGGACCATCCATCACCAACATTCAATAAGTACGAAAAAATAATTGCCTCATGATATCATGCACATTTTTTATTTTTTTATTTTTTGTAGAGAAATCGCATTTGCCTTCTGATATCAGAAACTTCAGTTCTTGGCAAGAAATGACTTTTGAGGAGGTGTGGAGAGTGACAGGGCACCTGTGCAATATCTAATTCATGAATTATAATCCAAGGGAATGCCAATGTGAAGAAGCAGTGAGACGGACTCCATCCAACCCTGAAGCAACTCTCTCCTTTTCCCTCAGGCTCGATCGATCTGCATTGAACTCACTACCAATGAGGGATTGATAATTGATACGGCTTCAGCTCATCAGATGGGGTGGCTTCGGTCCATCTTCTCCCCTCTGAAGAAGTTATGGGTTCGCCTGCATTCTCCTCAGAAAAAAAGTATGTGATTGTCTTTCACTGAGATTTCAACCTACTTTTGTGCACATTGGAGACTAACTTCTAATTAGATGTTGTGACTAGCTTCGAATTACATGTTGTTTTAAGTATGCAATCAATCACAAGCTGATGTCTGAAAAACTCACATGGATGTTCCTATGACAGAGAGGGGAATATACATACTGTATGAGGATGTGAAGTTATGCCCGTCCGAAGATGTGCACGTTCTTTGGTCAATCCTGGTGGAGTCGAACCCACCGCCATTGCGGCTGAGGCAAGGTGAGCTCTCAACCTGACAGAACACAAGGTTTTTGATCCTACACTGTAAATTTTAAGGCCTCCCCTTTTTGTAATCATAATAAAATCTCTCGACTGTTGAGGGTGATGAGCCTTGTAGAATTGTTATGTTTACAATCCTGGTTGCTTCTTTTGTATCTTCTTGCTTTATGGAGTGTAAAAAAAGGAGAGAAAAGGAACAAAATAAGATGTTAAGCATAAGATTGAAATAAGAGATGAACGAGTGGTTGTGAATTAGTAGGGATTTCATTTTCATTGGAACAGTTTGAATGTTTCATTGATCTCATAATATCTAAAGTTTTAATTTTTTTTGTATATTCATATATAATTTATTGAAAGTGTTATAAATACACACTTATTATATTCTCACATACTATGTATATAATTTATTTATATTTTAAAATTTGAAATATTAATATATTCAGTAAATTATTATTATGATAATTATTGAATAACATCTAACACTCTAAAAAGAGTGTCACATTATTTGAATCTTTAGCAATTAATTAATGTTGATGGTAGGTGTTGAATTCTCAAAGGACGAGGACAAGAGGCAGTTCCTCTCCAATTTTATCAAATCCGGCAGTGTCTTTAATCAAGCTTGATCCAAATACTCGCAAACAAGTCAATTGCAATTAATGATTCAGATAAAGATTCATGCATGAAACCAAACAAAAGCTACTGATACAGACAAAAAGCACTAATCAATCGACACTACCACTAAACGTAGATATTTCAGTCAGAATAATGAGGCACATCAGCATCTTCCATAACTAATATTTTTTTTTTTACCATCGCACCATGCCAGGGGTTATTTTTTTAGTTTCTTATTTCATATGGAAAATTATTTATTGATAATGAGTCATGGTGAAATTAAAATTATCATGAGAAGGGTTAGCCTCAAATGATCTCAACTTGTATTCATCTGACCAAATGTCTGTTTTGTAATCCAACTATAATTAACATTTTTGACAGACTAGTGACTATTCTTAATTTGTTGTGATCCAACTAATAACAGGAAGAATAAAGACTATTGTACAGTCCAGTGACAAAGAAAAAGAGAAAAACATAAAATAAATTTGAAAAAAGAAAAACATAAAATTTTATTCCACAACCAATGCTGGTGGCCTCATTACCATCTTCCTACACTAGGGGAGAAGAACAAGAGGGCAGTGGATTCCACCATTGCTCATGTTGCTTTGCTTTATGAACTTCTCGTCTCATCACACAGGTTGGGTGTTTTGACATCTGGAAAAGAGTGGGATATACTATAGATGATTGGCTCTTGGACTTCGGCGTCTTGTTCTTCCTTTGCGGTTGGAACTTGAACCAAACATCAACTTAAACATCTTTGTATCGAAGATCTATTCAACTTTTCTCCATCCACACTTGTTGATGAACTGAATCCTTATAGTGTACTTGTTTTGATGAATAATCAAACTCATCTGAGTTACTATGTATGCACACAACAACCACAAGCTACCCAAAAATTCATCATGTATTATCTCTCTCTCTCTCGTCAGTCTCTACCACCTGTTTCAAGCATGGAGAATGATTAAGCCGAGTCATAGAAGTTAAGAAGACACAAGACTAGATTGTTTTCAAGTATCACAGAATCAAGGTTGAAAAATAAAGTGTCGATTCGGAACTGCTTAAAAGAGTAAATTGGTTTCAGATAAAGCCATATGAGCATATCAAAGGTAGATTAACATTGTGAATATATTCCGTGTAAAATGGAGCATAATGTCCTATGAGCAAATCAACCCAAGGAATTAAGCAGCCAAACAAGATAGAAAAATACTGCAACAAAAGAATCAAATGACCAATCCATTGTTTGTCAAACCAGAGCTAGAATGTTGCCCTAATCAGAATATTACTTTCTGGATCGACCTATGAGACTATTAGATCACTATCTTGTAAAAGAGATTTCAAATCAAAATTCACAGATCGATAATAACACAAAAAACTGTCACTGTACGAGTCGCATAGCTTCCATGTGAACTCTGTTGCTAATTTTGGCAACTAAGATAGAAGATCATAAAAGTTCCAAGCATAACAAAGTAAGGATTAAAGATGGCACTTACCTAAAAAGTTAGCAAATATTAATATGTGCATTTTGGGTTGGACCTCAACAGCCACAAATACATCCGATGGGTCAGAATTTGAGAGCTCATCCAAATATGCATCAAAACCAAAGATTACGATGCAGATGAAAATACATTGAGACCTTCAATAAATCTCAACCCTCAGCATATTCAGCAGATAAAACTGATAAGATTGGAATTCCTTCTATATAAAACTTTCAGGTCCTTTCATATGTCCTTCCTAAGAACATAGACCTTTCGTATTTGTCATAGATATCGGAACTTGATCTATTGGAAACCTGATTTGCACAAGGAGATTCAACAGATTTAATAACAACCATTGTTCTCCGCTAAACTTGGAGAAGTTTTTTTGCTCATTGAAGCCTATATTCAAGCGCAACCATTGCTGCAGATACAGAAAAGTATGCTACAATTTCTAGATTCCAGAAAACCTTCTCCAGATTTTAAGTAACAAAAACTCCTGACTCTTGAAAATCAGAGGCAAGAATAATGAAGAAATTTTCATCAAAATATCACATTATGGCAGGTTATTGAAGGTACCAGATTCACTCTCTTTCCTGATTAGCAGCCATGGTTATCTCACGAATCAAGCCAGGTTTTTGCTCAGTTGAAATCTATGCTTCAAATGTAGGCTTGGCTTGAGGCGCATTTGCACAATTTACAGCAGCCTGACAAGAGGCATGGAGGTTGTGCTCAGCAGTAGCAGACCCAGAACATTTAACTATGTTTGCCTGTTGCTTGATGTCATTTTCAACCATTGCATCTGTATAAACCATCAGAAGTGTTATTAAAGGAAAAAAAAAAGTTTTTCTATTCAATTTTTGGCATTAAATCCACCCACCTCCAGGAATAGGTCTAGGTTTTTCGGGGGAAAGCATCTTCAGCAGTGGCTTCTCAAGTAAATCAGTACCAGGGAAAACCAATATATTTGCAGACCTAACTTCTTGTTCTTGGGAACCATCAAGAGACTTGAAGCCAAATACATTAGTCCATGCATCCTTTAGTTCAGGAATAGTGAGTATAACCAGCTTTTCAACATTGAATGAACAGAGAACCTAACAATAAGATCAAATTCAGATTAAAAAAATGAAGACCACAAACACAAAGTTACTTAGAAGAAAGAAAATTAAATGGGCATAGTAACACCATTGGCAGTGTTCAGTAGGTATCTAAACTGTTACAAACACCTAGGTAACAAAGTTTCGAAAGGGAAAAATGTAAAATGGCAAAGTTCAAAAGATGTTCAAGTTTCTGCAAACATAAGGCATGGTAGAAGCTTGAAAAATCTTGACAGCCTAACTCAAGATGTCACTTGATCTACTTTTTCAACAGATTTTAGGACAAAGGATGAAAGAAGGAATGAAACTTGTGCTGCATCAATGTTAGAAAATCAAGCAGATAGATTGTCAAAATTTTGAACTCTCAATGCAGATAATAAAAGTTTTGTGAACATATTAGTGTGAATCTTTCAAGCTCTGTGGTTTTCATCAAAATATGCACTTTTTACTTAAAGTTATCAAACATTCAAATTTTGTAAAAAATCAAATGGTGGAATAGAATAAAAAGCAAACTGACGTACTGATTCAATTCCACCAAGAAGTCGGCGACACATGCCTTGTCGTCTATACATGTTTCTTGTCCCAATAAAAGGCATTTCTGCAAGCCTGGTTCCATGTATCCTATCAGACAAGATGAATGCAAAAGATGATCAGAATCAAATGTAAGAGGGTAGAGGATTTTTGCACTCCTTTAACCTCAAAAAGAACTAAGAAGGTACAAGGAGATCACAAGCTGAAAATACACTTGCATCAAGTGATAAATTAAGGCTTAGATCAAACTTTCCAGCAACCCATCTTACATATGTTAAGTAGGATTTAGCAATGAGTCAATGACATCAAACATTATCTCTAGCTATATAGAAGGCATGATTTAGCAATGAGTCAATGACATCAAACATTATCTCTAGCTATATAGAAGGCATGTGGCAGCTATCAGATGCCAGAAAATTTCACTCAACCGAACTCCAAATCAGCTTGTTTGAAATTTTCCTATTAAAACAAACTCTGGTCTTAAGTGAAAATACCCTGGATCAGATATAAACAAAAACCCTGAAGAACAAATCCTTTCCGTATTTGCACATTCATAAACTGAGGTTCCTAGTTGGAACCCCAGCCCTGCTATCTATGCACATCACCTTGGACCAATATGCACCTCTATCTACTTTTCCACATAACCCTGCACAAGATCCAACTGAAAACCTCTTAAAGATTTAAGCACGCCAGTAAGTGTACACAGCCAACGTCCTAGCTATCACTAACAGTTAACATTCACATTTCTCACAAGCAATTTCAGAAATGTTATAGGATTGACAACGAAAACAATCTATCAATCAAAGGTACATTTTAGACAATAGTTTCTCCGCATAAGATGATTCCCAAGTTAACTAATCATCAAGATTGCTTGCATTTAACAGACAGCAAAGACAAGTACCTTACAGAGGCTACCGAGATAATTTCATCACCACGCTCCAAAATTATTGTGCAGAAACTGCTATAGTTCAGGCGACTGAAATTTGATCTGCAAAAGCAAAAAATATAGAAGAAACGAGATTGTTAGCAGATAGCTATTGCAGAATATAAGCATCAACAATATATTACTTATTGCTAGAAAAGCATGGGAGAGAAATATTAGCAAGCAGGTACTCATGGGATGATAAAAAACATTAGGTATCTCCAACTACTAAAAGGGTGGGCACTGAAGCATTGTAAGAATGAAGAGGCAGCAGGCAGGAGCAGTGCTGAGGTTTCTAAAATTAACTATCCAATTTGCATTAGATAAAAAAAAAATCTATCAGATGATTAGTAATCAAGACCAAAACAGGGCAATATCTAGGGCTGTAATGGCAAATCTTCATGATCAAACAAGGTAAAAGCTCATTAAACTATATTAAACAAAAACAAGATTGAACATATCTTAAGGTCGACAGGAAGTGAGTTTGGCTTGTTAATGATTGTGAACAAATATTGTTTAGAATGCCTATTTTTCAATTCACAATTTTCCCATGAAAAATAAGGAGGTGTCATATAAGATGTATCAAGCATTGAATTACTAAGAAAAGGTGTAAGAAATGCTTACCCACAGTTATAGACAACATTATGAATCAGATTAAAACCACTTCTCTGGTCAACAATTGGCAGAAAGCACTCATCCATAATGGCTAGAGCAATAGCAATCTTCAAGTTGCATTCTGCCATTTGATGCAACTCCAACTTATACATAGAAGGATTCTCATCAAATCGCCTAATAATGCTCCATGAAAATCCTGCTCCCAAGTCATTCTTGGTTCCCCAAATCTTCTGCAATCCTTCAAAAATCTGCAGTTAAAAAAGGCAGTAACAGACCATTTATTAGAGCAGCTTAAGTATTAGAACTACAAGCTTGGTAGATAAGAATGAGATATTAACTTTTGTAACCTCAAAATTTGATTTTTTTTATAATCTCGGTTGGTCATACATACCAACAAAAGTTTATGTGAAATATAATCCCGTTAAGCAGATGTTGCAAATCAATCACCACTCATAGATTTACATTTAGTAAAAGCATAAACAGCAAAATTTCATAATGCCTGCATTTCAGCTTGCAAAAGCAAGAATTGGAACTAAACATACAGAAGAAGAAAACAGTAAGGAAAAGAAAGTGGGCAGGGAAAAATTCCTAGGAAAAAGGAAAAGGATTGCAAAACATTTTCTGTCTGATTGCTTACTCGGAGGGAAGGAAATAGGCAGGAAACTTAAAATTTTTAAAATTTTATTTGTTAAAATCATTAAAAAAACCATTGGCAAAAAAATGATTTAAATAACAAATAAATTTGTATTTTTAAAGGTTAGATTTAAGCTTCATTACACGTGAAGATAAATTTTATGTCCAAATCAAGCGAAAGCAATATAGGGGAAAACTAAGAAATTATTTTCCTAATCTTTTCCTTGTTTTTTCCTGTCAAAGGAAACAAAGGAAAAGTGTTGTTGGGAAATCTTTTTTGTCACCTTATATCCTACCTATTTTTTTTTTCCCTTGCAGAAAACACACCTTAGCTTAATTGTTGAGCTAGGTATAAGTACAACAACCTTGTAGATTGTTGAGACGTTGTAAAAATTATATACAACAGATGAATGAATGCAGACATAAATCTGAAAGGTCAGGCCTATTTTCTCTAAGCCCTCTAGAAATGGTTTGCAAAGCACTAATACCTAGATCGTAACTGAGCAATACAAAATGAAGAAATTGTCATATTTTATCCTATATGGAAATGTAATGATATGGTAGGTTGATCTAAAAGATCCTTCTTCCAATAGAAAATGCACAATACTGATATGCTTGTAAAAGAAAACTATGTTTGACAACAAATAGGGTATTCTCCAATGGATGAATAATCAGGTCTGTTATAACAAATATTTCATAAGATCACATTATTGTTCATAAGCAGGTAAATATTGTGTTACTGTAAATTTTGAATAATGTCATTCTTCAAGATTTGAGCTATTACAAGTTACAACAACTACCTTAAAAATTAAAACAAGATAAATTATCAAAACTCAATATAGAATCCATTTTATACCTTCTTGCAACTTTGGGTACAAAAAGAACTGCTCAGATTTGATGAAATGGCAGAAACTGATTCAGGTTGAACAACACAATCCTGGTGATCTGCAAAATTCAAGTGATCAATCACCAAGTTTCACTCTTTAAACATTACTAAAGTAAAATGTGAGAAATATTAGAATTTGCCAATTCCGTACATTTTGCGTCACACTGGTTGCATGACAGTAATGAAGAATCAAGTCCATTGCTTTTTCGAGTAGCATCTGCAGAAATTTCACCACAGAACCTGCAGCAACAGTGTTTACAGTGCCACACTCCATGAGGAAGCACCTGCGAATAAGTCAATAGGAAATTGAGTCAAATAGGTATGCCACACCAACCATATGGTTACTATTTACCAGTTCAAAGTAGAGTAATGTTTAATTTCGTTTGTCAATACCTCCATACCCAAGCAACTGAGATGCGATGTTGAGGGACAATCATTGCAACAGATCAATTCACCGCCACCACCACACACAGCACAAGTATCATCATGGGGGTGATCGCCACTTACGTCCACACTGCAAAATCCTTGATGTCCCAACTTTTCATGTTTTTTCCATGCTTCCAATTGACACTGTAAGAGGGAAACTCCTCTGTCCTCCAAATATATATTTTGTGATGGCTGGAGAAGTTTGCTCCCAGCATGAAGCTCAAACTTTGATGCAGAAACAATTTTAGTACAGCAGATGCACTTAATGCCATCTCTTGTTATCCAGCCTTTCAATTTTGTTTCATTTCTCTGGTTCATGTATTTCACTTTTCCATTTACAGACAGGATTCCAAGGTCTATCATCCATGAGAAAATTGTCCTCTTCCATTTATATGGAACAAAATCATTGGCTTCAATTTCTGCATCCTGATCGCATCTACGAGCTAATAGAGCACATACTCTATGCTTGTTTTTTTCTATTTGGAAGTGATTATGAGCTACAGAACTAACTATTGTTTTTGAGTCTAAATCCAAGGAGCTGTTTAAGTTCTTTATTCCTACAAGTTCATCAAGCACCTCTGTAGTTTCCTTAACTCTAGGTTGCCTCCTGGTGTCAAACATTGTCTCTGATTTCTTCTTTTCAATACTTTGGACTTCTTCAGGCGCTTCCTTCCTTTTTCTCTTGTTAACAACATTTCTTTTCAGTACATTTAGGGAGTCCATTGGTATATTATAAGCACTACCAAGAGATGCTTTAAACTGCCTTTCAAAAGGACCATTGGTCTTCCCATTGCATTCTCTATTCAGTCCTTCCTGATACGCAGCATAAGCCTTTGTGATTGACCAATAACTACCTCGTCCTTTAGGAGGTATGTAAACAGAATCTACATATTTGCTACCTTTCCTTGGCCTTAGGTCTATTCTCCAACCAGCATTTATAAGTATTTCTTTTAGCTGATCTTTCAATTCCCTTTTATGAATTTTTGAATTGGTAAAGTCCCTTAATTTAGAGTCAGTGTTCCCGTTTTGCATATTTGTTCTCTTTTTCCCTCTTTTCGGAGGTAAAATCTCCAACTCTGGCGTTTGCTCTCTGAATCTGCATTCCACAGTTATATCAGTGTTTATCTCTCTCAATGTAGCTCCTGCACTTGGTCTTTCAGGTGGTCGTGAGTCTGCCGATAGAACTGCTGGATTCAGCATATCATGAGTAGCAACCGCTGGCAAGTCCAAGGTCCTTGATCTTTGCTTATAAATATTATTGGAACAGAGGCGTTCAAGTCCATCCGCTTTCTTATTGAGGAAGACCCTCAAGACACCACCCTTTCCTTGCACCCTCAAAACACCACCTTCGTGTTGAGAAATGTCAGTATGCACGTTATTATCAGCAACAGCTGATTCTCTACTCTTCCCCACCAAATCTGGTTCAATCGCTTCTCTCATGTCAGTGTCCAAGATTTCACATTGCTTCGCAGCATGGTCCCTCAAAACACTGTTCCTGTTTTTCTCTACTGAAGCAAATCCAAATCTGTCGCCACATTGCGTCCTTTCCCCTTTCTGCACATCACGAGCCGCCCTCCAATGCTTAGCGAAACAAACATCCGAATTGCAATCGCTCACGTCCAACCTCATCTTTTCGTCAACCTCCCCGCTTCCTTTCCTGTTCTTCATGCCGCCTCTCTCCTCCGCACCAGATATAACAGCAAAACCCCAATCCGCCAACGATCAAACCGACTCCGAATCCAATGCGAACCAATCGCATCGGCGACGAGGAATCCCGAACAACGACCACTTCCTCCCTCCTCGATCAAAGATAAACACCGGAAAGATTCTGGAAAAGAAACATCCACTTTAATAGAGATACAAAACTCCCCGGAAATCAAAGAGCAAAAAATCAATAACCAACCAATGCGAATCGCGACAAAGCGTTTTTGAGGAATCGGGGATGCGATTGGGATTCAGCGGCGGTATCGACAAGCCCTCGCGGAAACGAACTAGGAGTTCGATAGCGATCGATTAGGGATTTGTGACAAGATCTTAACCTTTTTCTCCGGCCTCTCTCTCTCTTCTCTCTCTTGTGCTCTGTTTCCCTCCAACGCCTTGGTGTGGATTTATCATTTATTGGATTTGGAAACTTTCGTAACTGTAATTACGCCGGAACCTACCAGGCAGATGAGTTGGCTAATTCGTGGGCCCCGGAAATCCAAACCCAGTTTTTCCCGAAGAGAGCTGAACGCTGCGTGAGCTCGGTTTTCTCATCCGTTTGTTATATACCTGGAAGTACACCTGTCACCTTACTTGAGTTTAAAATACTGGGGCCCGGAATGCTGGATGAGTAGTGTTGCGGGTAAAGTGGCGGTCATGGTAGATATTTACCCACTGTCGATAAATATTTTTATTTTAAGAAATAAGTGAATAAATCGTTTATTATAAAGTCAGCTTTATATGTTAATATGAAAATATATAGAAAAGTATGAAAATTTATTAATAAATCACTTTTTTTTACTGGTTTTAACCAATTTATTTTTTTATCAATTGATTGTGAACTTCGAAGTTGAAATCGTCTACATTTACCTTTATTTTTCTCATATTTGTTTTTATGAATATATATATTAAGAAATGCCCATTGTTTATCAAAATTACAATCTCTTAATTGTAGAATAAGATTATATTTTATCCAAAGGATTCTAGATCATTTTAAATTATTTAAAATTAAAAATATATAAATTTTGGATTAATTTTTTGCATTTATATTATTTAATCTTTAAGACAAAACGGGCTAACGGCCATGAGAGGCATTGGCCCATGAGTGTCGTGCTTCCCCGGTATTCTCACCGTCGTTGTCGCCCGCCCCGTCTTCGCTCCTCGTACCGTTACGGCTCACCTCCCTACACTTTACAGTTAACAATCTCCACATGTCAATTTCCTATTGGCTTGACTCTGACCGTACTCCACCACCATTTTCATTTGTCCTCCTCTTTACCTTTCTAGGGTAGGGTTAGGGCTGGCGTTGCCCTTCTCTTCGATTTGTCATTCGCCTGCGCCATCGACCGCAAAAGTTGAGGACTTTGAGATCGATATGGCATCGGAGGCGGTGTCCGCCACCCCCGCTTCCCTTGTGCAGCAGAGCTTCGCGGAGCTGGACAAGCAGCGGGAGCTCATTACATGCTGCACTCAGCTATGGAAGGAGCTCTCCGATCACTTCTCCACCCTTGAGCGAGGGCTCGAGATGAAGTCCGAGGCTCTTAGGTCCAAGCGCCAGTCGCTCGATGCTTCCTCCCGCCGCACCCTCAGCGTCCTCCGCCGCCGCGAACTCACCATCGATGCCTCCGTCGAAGTTGCTCTTTCCAAGCTCGACGCTGTCCAGGCGATCCAGGTCGTCTCTTCTGCAGCGGAGGGAGACGAGCTCGATCTCACCTCAAAGCTGCGATCTTTCTGCACTAAACTGGATTTCCATGGATTCTTCGACCTCGTAATTGCGAAAAGGAAGGAGATGGAGTTGCTTCGGTCTGAGCTCCCAGTGGCCCTCGCGGACTGTATTGATCCGGGCAAGTTCGTCATTGACGCGATATCTGGGGTCTTCCCCGTCGACAAGAGGCCCATGAAGTCGCCAAATGATCTCGGTTGGGCATGTGTGCTAGTGTTGGAGTCACTGGTGCCAATCCTGGCAGATCCTGAGCTGGGGCCAGCGAGGCCGTTGGTGACTCGAACCATAAGGGAGCGTGCTCAGGACATGGCAAAGGAGTGGAAAGAGAATCTAGAGCTGCGTGGAGGGATTGAGAACGTGAAGCCACCTGATGCGCACACATTTCTCCAATATGTGGTGACCTTTGGAATCGTAGAGAAGGATGACAAAGAGCTGTACCGAAGACTCGTTGTAACTTTCGCTTGGCGAAGGCAAATGCCCAAGCTTGCTATTTCATTAGGACTTGAGGATAAGATCGAAGGTATTGATTTCTTCTCCTGTTCATCCATTTTGGTAACTTGTGTTGTGTTCTAGCTTATATAGTAATTTCTGATAATTTAGTATAAGGCTAAATCTGCTATCCATTTCAAGAGCTCAATGTTCTTTTACTATAAATCAGAAAATTTCTAATGATCCTGGCATTGGAATCCTATAAGCGGTTAAAATGTCAGCTCTATTTTGTTTGCCAAGTGAAACTTCTCATCGTCCATTTAGCTTTTATATGGATTGGATGAGTCATTTACTTCTGGATTCAAGTAATTGAGTTCTCACAGCTAGTTTTTTCTTCTCTTTGAGTTCAATATCATGACATATATCTTCGTAATAAGAGTTGGTGCGTCTATACACATTGAGTAGTATTGAAGTTCTTTTAGAAAATTGTCATTATTGTCCCAATAATGATCTTTGAATGTGAATGCTTGAGTTAGGAGCTAATATGTGTTAACTTTGACCCCTGATGATAGATAGGAGTTGTTAGATGAGTGATAGAAGAGTTGTTTTATCCCGTATACAGATATCATCGAGGAATTGATCAACAATGGACATCAGCTAGATGCAATAAGCTTTGCTCATGAAGCTGGTCTGCAGGAGAAGTTCCCTCCAGTTCAATTACTAAAATCCTTCCTTGAAGACTCCAAGATAGCAACTTCAACTGCAGAAGACAGCAACAACAGTGGGCAAACTGCAGTATGTCAACTCATTCTGGAGTTCATTATTCTTTAAAGCTTTGACTCATTGAAAATGCATAAAGTGAATAATTAATCATAGTTATGTAATACTTAAGTATTGTGTCTATAATGTTCAATGTGAATGCAAGCATTTGTTACAGAATACCACAAGCCGCAAGGAACAATCAGTTATTCGGGCCGCTATCAAGTGTATTCAAGAACATAAGCTTGAAGCCGAGTTTCCCATGGAGAGCCTTCAGAAGCGACTCGAGCATTTGGAGAAGGCCAAGGTG
>JBBUKS010103948.1:0-26725 GCA_038050645.1 Hedychium gardnerianum
AGTCTAATTGTGTATTTTGCCTCTTCCTACGTAACAAGTGTCTCATTTCTCAGATATTTTGTGGAATTTCTTATGTTTCTTCCTTCGAACCTCTTTAGCTCAAGTGATAACAATAGTCTGCCATACCAATTACCTAGTAACACAAAACCATAAATGTAGAATACCTAATACCTTGTAAATTATAAGTGCAATTAACATTATTTTTGAAAAACTCCTGATAGATTTATGCTCATTAGACTCTCACAGAGGTTAATCAGAATCCCAAGTATCTCATAGAATAGATCTTAAATAATAATAAATTAATGAATCAAATAACATCAAATTTAAAACGAACCAACTTAATTCCATTAAAATTTCCTTCCATTAAAATTTCCTACCGACCATCGAAATAAATTAAAAAACACTCGCAATGAATAACTCAAAAATCCAACATCTCATGATTATATCTCATTTGAATAATAACTTAACACCCTTCTACTACACCATAACCTCGAGTGATCAGCTCAGCCCCACAAAAATTTCTCACCGTCCATCAAAATAAATAATGAAGACTCATCCAAATAATCAACATTCTTAAATTTATTTTTTATTGAAAAAAAATCTCTTATAATACACTATAATTAAAATTTAACTCTTAAATTTCTTAATTATATTGAATGACTTAATCATTACACTGTTATCTCAGGTAAATCTTCAAGATCGTACTCTGTGTTACATGTGAATCATTAAGTTGATTAATACTTGTTCTGTAAAAAAAAAACCAGTAATTTCTATTAGATACAAGAATGTTTAGAATGGTGTAGAAGTGGGAGGTCAAGCTCACATCGACAATGTAATTCCATAAGATGTGAACTTTTATATTTCTGAATAACAAAGGAACAAGAAAGCATGTGTAAAAATATATAGGCCCCTATCCAACTCGTAGGCGCAACTCTCTTGCATCCCAAATCCTTCGTTTTGCACTTTTCGCCAAACAAACATTAGCACATTAGTATAAAGGACTAAAGGCAGCAAGAACATTTCAGAATATGATAGTCAGACATTATCTAGTCTCTCGAAATGGCAAACTTGATATCAGGACCAAATTTCTCCTGAATGTTCAAAACTCCAGGGCATATCTGTTGAAGGAGCTTAGTCGAAGGAAACCGGCATAAATAGGCAAAGCATAGGATTAGCAAGTCCATTCAAAAGGACATCAGGCTTCAACAGGATCATGAAGTCCATTTGGAAGGACATCATGATTCAGATAGATTAACATGTTATATATCAGTTGAGACAAAGCGTCGGAGATCTTACAGGGTCAAAAGTAGCTGGATGAGCCCAAGAGCAAATCAAACATGTCATGTGGTGTCAGCAAAGTTGTTCCACCAACAATCAACTCTATGCCAGGTCTGTTGTATGCTGCAACTGCTTCCATAGCCTCCCGAACCTTAGACGTTTAAAAAAGTAGGTGTCACTCTTGGTCATGCATTTTAGTACTATAAATTACAGCACTTATAAGTTTACCACATCACTAAATTGCTGACAGTGTGCAAAACATCTTACATTGCTGAACTCAATTTTCCTACATTGGTGCTAAAATGATCTATTGAAAAGCAATTTAGAATATGATAATGCCCTTAAATGATTACCAACAATGTCCAAAACCTACCATGCTCAAAGACCATAGAATGACCATAAGTCCAAGACAAAACTAAATAACCAGGTAGTTAAATTGCTGCCGGCGAAGAAACAAAAAAGAAGCAACTATACCTCAAGACTATTCATGCCCCCCACGACAAAAATGAAAAGAACACTTTGATCTCCAAAACTTGGTTTAGCCTGAAAAAGGAAATTTTAAAAAGTTAATGCAGATAATCAATGGACAAACATGAATAAGAATAAAGTAAACAACCCACCTGTCCAAGCCCAAACCTACCAAATCCGCTCTTCAAAAACCGTCCTACTGCTGATGAATGGTACACAAGTCCAGGAACATCATACTTTGCCAATAAAGTGGTTAGAAGCTTATAAAGTAAGCTCTTCTGTGTTTCCATGTCACTTCCATATTTACTATAAGCAGCCAACCCTTCTCGGAGAGTTGAGTTTCTTTGCCTCAGACTAGACAATTTGTTAAAGAATTTAAAGAGTTGATCTACTCTATCTCGTAACTCTAATTTAAGCTGCATGTCATCAAATGCTTGTGCATTTTGAGTATCTGCATCTTCATCATCCCAGTTACCCCATTGATCGTCAAAGTCATCTAGTTCTGATGACTTGGAAAAATCATCCTTCTCCTTGTCCAACTTGGCAGCAAGTTCATTAGATAATCCATGTAGGAAATGAAGCTTTGCAGAAGATGGATTTTCCATAACTGCATCCACTACAGCTTCTTTCAGGGAATGTTCTTCTTCCCATGAAAAAGGTCCAGTAGATGCACTTGTTGGAAAGCTTTCCCCAGCAAGAATATACCCTATCATTGACAGAAGCAATGCATCTTGAAAAGAGAGAACACTATGTGATGGTCCAATCCTTTTATCGTGTTCATTAGATCTTAATAAGATACTCGTATTGATGAAATCACGGATTTGGCTTGAAAGGCTTTGACTGGTGTCTTGAGAAGTTACAGCCAGTATCTTCTCAGCATTGACAAATGCATCCCAGTGAGAACTACGAGGCTCGCCTAGGACCATTTCAGCTGCTAATGCTAATTGAATGATGTCCTTATTTCGAATTAAAGACATCTGATTTTGAGCGAGTCCTTCGAGCAAAGTATGAAGCTCTGAAGCAGAAAAGGATCCAGATCGACCTTTCAGGGAAAGGTTTAACTTCTCATGCTGCAGAGTTTCCAAAAGCCATTTCTTAACTAAAATTGCCCCATCTTTAGCTCTTCTATCAAGCAAGGTTTCGAGATAGTTTGTTCCTGAATTATTAGATAAAAATGATCCACCTAGCAAATCAACTTCATGCTGTACAGCATCAGTGGTCAATTTGTCAGTGTGATCATCAGACTTGGACTCAATTGCACCAGAGCTCCAACCAGACGCAAAAGCAGTCATTCCTTCAGAAAGGTTCGATACAGATTCATTTTTGCCAAAAATAGCTCCAAATGGAACCCTTATATCGAGTGGTGCACGTTGAACTTTGATATGGGCATCTATTTTTGGTGCTTGTGACGTCAATGCAGGTAAAGAAGACAAGATTCTCTCTCTACGTGGCAAGGAGGATAACAATAGATCAAGAAAAGAGTCACCATGGCAGCAAGGTGTAAGAAGATCAATGGTGCGGTCAATAAGCAGCAAACCAGCTGATCTTTTATTACGCCGTCCAACATCATATAAACTTGACATGTCCATCATCATCTTGCCAACTATCTTTGATGTATCTCCTAAAGAAAATATTTCCATCTTCAAATCCATCTGAACATGTTGGAAAACAGACATGAAGCAGGTAATCGCCATTAAATAATAGCCAAAAGAAAACTAAATAAATGAAAAAAAAAACTATGCCAAATCAAATGCACATAATTATAAGCATATCAATGACAAAAAATCTACCTTTTCTACAAGATGATAGAGGAAATTCGCCGTGAGTGTTGCACCAGGAGGAACATCATCACCATCAGAAGATGATCCAGCTGAAAGAGAGGGAAATCCAGGACTAATAGAATTTTCAGAGTTAGTTGACAAGCATGCTTCTGCAACTGTTCCTTCCGAAGGCAAAATGAAGACTCGTGGGGAGAGAGGACAAAAGATCATTGGGAAGTGATCAACAGAAACAAACAACTTTGCAGCGAATTCTACTCTTCCTGCAAAATTGATTGAATTATCACCATATACAGTTCGATCATTTTCACAGGAAGGAAGCTTCCTCCAACCATCATCTTCAGAAGCTAGATTTTTCTCATAAATAGATCCTGTTAGCTTTTCTGCTTCCCTCTCATGTTGGAGCCTTTTCTTTTCAGACTTTTTCAAGAGTTCTTCATAGTCTTGAACAAGCAATGTTTCATATTCATGAAAGGCATCAGGTCCAAGGGGTGAATCAACATGTACTGAATGAGCAATCTGAAAGTAAAAAAGCAGCAACAATAACAAACAGTCCAATACAGATCAAACAGAAGGAAATAAAGGAACTGTTTTAAATTCTTCAAAATGGTCAAAACAAGCAGCTGAGTTTATCAGAAGTTGTATATCACTCGTCAACTTTAGGGTATATTTTTTGGTTCAGCAACCCCCATAGTAAGGCAACTAGATGAGAGTTTTATAAGCTTAATAACAGAAAATAAGAAAACAGGAGAATGCTAAAAACTTAAAAAAATGATAACCTGTAACAATAATCACTAACCCAGATTAAGTTAGACTCTGAACACAGTTAAGCACCACCAAACACACTCGAAGAATATTGATTCACACTCATTGATACTGCATTTGTCATAATCTTCATGTGCAAAAGAGTCTTAGAATGCATAACAGAGATATTTAAATTAGCATGGCAGCCAAAGGGTCACAAGATGATCTAAATACAGTTGCATAGACAAAACCCAGACTTTCAATAAGCTAAGCTACAAAACACATATTACCTAGCCAAGGGCTGAAATTCTTAACCTTTAGCAACCAAAATCTCCAGTTGAAATAAGGCTTGAGGCTAAGAGATCAGACAGAGAAGGAAAGCAAGGATGCTAGACCTGTCTCTGGGGCTATTCAATGTGCAATTACCGGAGATTCTTTGTATTGTAGGAGAAAAGGAAATTATTTCCCAGGCTTGCAGATACTAGAGAGGAGACCAGCAATTTCAGTATCATAAGCATCATCATATACATAAGTAGGCACAAATAAAATTTAAGTGTATCAAAAGCCTCTAGACCCAGAAGAATGCAGGTAGATGTTAATGTATGTCAGCACCTAAATTTAATATCAGATTCTATAACTCTCAGACAGCAGGTATAAACCTATGTGTTTCCATGTAAATGACATCAAACAGACTCTAGCCAGCCAACAGGGATAAACCAGCTGAAACTAATTAGTGTAACCCACTGAAGAAAGGAAAATTAGCTAGGTAAGACCAGCAACGGTTGAATCAAAATTAAGTAGAAGCTAGAAAGTAATGAAACAATTAAGCAACACCAAATTATATGTAGGCCCTTTCAAATTATTATTATTAAAGATATAATTAAATAAATAACTTGATGCATTTCCTAACAGTTCGAACTTTGGGGATAAATGGTTAGCCAATCCACTTTAATAATGGTATCAACTATCAAAGTGGAAGATTCAAGCTACAAATCTTGCTTGTGAGGAAAAAAAAAATTGTCTCATTAATTCATGATTTGGGTTTAAGCTAAACAAGTGAGGTACACCCACCCACATGAAGGGGGAGTAAATGTTAAAATTGATCATTCTTAACTTAAGCTTTTTAGATAAGTGGTTAGTCAATCCACTTAACAATTAACTTATATTTACTTCTAGTGAAAAATTGATGGGAAGTAATGAACAGATACTACACCAACATATTAAAATGGAAATCCATAGTTTGCAAGCAAGAACTTTGAATCAATGATTTCTGATAGCAAAAGCAAAGATTTTCCTTGTTCCTGATAGGACCTCATTAACATTTGTGAAAATAATTACCAATTCAGATCAGGACTCTAGAGATGCACCTCTGAGATTGAAGTATAAATAATACATTGGAGAACAGTTCGATGGGTGCCCAAGCAACGTAATATGTATCGGTGCGCATCACTTAGGAGTCTTGAGGTAATAATTACAACCTTCTTTGCAGGACCCACAAACATTGAGTTCCAGCTCACAATCTACAAACAAATATTGTACCAAGATGAAAATGTTAAGACGAATTTATTATGCTATTAGAAAAAATAAATAAAAATAATTCCAATATTAGAGAGAAATTGGGTGATTTGATAGAAAATATAATAGGAGAAATATTGATGAGATGATATGGACATGTCCAAGGCCAATTAATTAATTTTATGGTTAGAAGAGTTTAATCTAGTAGAGAGTAACGTGTTGGAAAAGGTTATCAAGATCAAGACCCTACTATGAACAACTAAAGGTTTGTTAGATTTGATCGTATGATCAAAGTGTAGGATCGTAAGATCCTACAAAATAACCTTTTTGAAATTATATTTGAAATTTAGAATTTATCTAAATATTAATGTTCAATGTAAAATATCATTACGAAAAAGGACTATATGAATGCGAATTTATCTTATTAAATCATGATTATCTTGATCCTTACTAGGAAGGTTGAGAAAGCATAGGATTGATGGACATATTTGCACAATCCTAACCCAATCAAGGCCCTAATTGAGATTTAAATATGTCAAGATCAATTTGAATCTTAGGATTATCAGATCTTAAGATTTATGTTGCAAACTTCACAATCATGGTGTACAAGGTAGAGGGAACCAAAGAAAATATTAGTCAATGTAATAAGGATTAATTTAATTGATTTGGATAATACTAGTGATATAGTGTTGCATACAGTTCAATGGAAAATAAGATTTATGTAGCCAACCCAAAACATTTGGAAAAATAAGGCTTGATGATAATGACGTTGATTTGAATAAAAGAAATAAATGAGCAAGATCTCATTTTGGCGCGCCAAATTTATGGAGCACCACTTATTTTCATAATTGAGCTCACCTCATTTCTAAAAATTATTATTTAGTGAGGTTCAGACCTGCACATCTACTTTATACAAAAAAAAAAAAGACATGTACTGCACATGTAAGTGATTAGTGTCTAATCATATACCAGAAGAACTTACATGAACAAACAAAGAACAAAAGAAAGAAAAGAACTTTGACAGAAAAGATCATTTAGCATCCTTACAGCATCAAGTGGAGATGCATTTTCCAAGCTGCAAATACTGTGCACTCCAAGCTCCAATAGAACTTTGAATGCTCCAATGAACTGGAAGGCCTCCAAACAACCCGCATCAAGATAAAGAATGGAATCTGCAAGCTTATCTGAAATCTGAAAGTATGGAACAAAGAAATAATAAACTAGGGTTTCTGTAAAATGGATTTATGTTGCTTGAAAACATGTTTCACACATTTCAAAGTAGAATACATTATTTTTTTTCTGTGATAAATGAAAAGAGAAACTATTGACAGTAAAGTAACATGAGAAAAGAAATGAACTGGACCCAGTAGTTGCTATTTGTGTTTTCTTCCACATAGATAACAAAACAATTTCTTTATGCAAAATGGCCTTTGTATCCTTTCTCCATATCTTTTACCAAATCTTCTTTAGCTTTACACTCCTACTTTTGGTGCCATAATTCCATCTAACCGAGGACAGAACTTTATTGTATAGGGAAAATAATAGTCCAGTAGGTTATCAGATACATATTCAGATACTTTAAGTTTTTTATGTGCATATTCAGATACATAACCATGCAATTGATGAACTATTGTATTTCAGTAAGATAATGGTTACATTAGGACATGCAATGAGGGTATTTTGTAGGTGGAACAAACCACATGATCTTCTTCTCAACTTCAGTGCTTTGTATCTGTACAACAGTATGTGTGAGATTATTTACAATTTTGGCTCAATTTCTAGAAAACTTCTAGAGAACATGAGCATCAAAGTTTTGAAATTGCATCGAGATCCCTCGAACTTAAAGAGAAAACAAAAAAATGAACATTCTTAGCAACTGTATTTTGGTATGAATTTTTGGGTTAACCAAAGACGGACACAAGGTGATTAATCAGATTCAGAATAGAATTCCTGAGAGGAAAACAAGATAACAAAAGGGGAAACAAGCATACATTCTCACCTGTATGAACGATTTTGATAAGAACATAGTGGAGACCTAGCAAACACTCATTTTTCAGATTAGCATTTGATTACAAAATCCCTTTAACATAATTAAAGGATTCAATTAAATGCATCCATTTATTTCAAACCATCATCCATACAAGTGAAAAAAGTAGAAATTTATTTTCTAATCTTACACAACGTCTAACCAATTCTTGTCAATGCTCAATTGCCCATTTCCATTATTTTCATTTGTAGATATTTTGTCATATTTATCTTTCTGTGGTGTACAATAAGACAGAGAAAAGCATTCCTATTATATGGCAATCTGCGAGTGAATACATTTGGCACATAAATCAAAGAAACACTTATGACTAGATACTAACTAGAATACTTCTACCCATGCTAGTCAAGATTGTGATTCAGAACTTAAGATCTTATGACCTTAGGATCCAAACTAACCTGAAAGATTCAGATCCAAAGTAGGATTTGACTTGGGCTAGGATTTTAGGAAACTATGATCCAATCATATGCATGATTAGTATTTCTATGCAATATCTCTGTCCTAACAACTTTCAATAGAATACATGTGCACTCAATTAGAATTGAAATTTACCATAGCAAATAATTTTTTTGTGTCACGACATTTGCAATAAGAAAATTTTCATGTATATAAGATTTTTTTACTCATAAGTAGAAGAATCTTTTTATAATTAATGTTATCATCATCCATATTATAATTATGTTAAGTTTATATTTGCTATATAGAAACGAAACACTTTTTAAAAATTGCATTTTATTTTTAATACATTTACTGTATGAATAATTTTATTTATTCTTCTTAATAAAAAAGTCAATAATAAATTATAATTGCAAATATAATTCTAAAGCATTCTTATTAAATTGTAGGATCCTGATATTCTACGCTTTAGTTCTATGATCTAACCCTATGGATCTCTTCCCATTCCTATGTAGGATCTTGATCCTAACACCCTTGCTCCTATCCTTCACAGACTTTCACAAAATCACATAGATAAAAAACTGAGACACTACAGGAAGAAGCTTTTGTTAGATGTTATATGTATAGTGCTCCTTTTCTAAAATCATATGATATTGTTTAGCAAAAATATAAAAGCTTTATATTGTCAAGAAATCGTAGACACTAAGATCACCAATACATTTCACTCCAACAAATAATCAAAACTAGAAGCAAAATTAAAAGTCCACACACCTTGCAATTCAAAAAAGTGAAAAAATACATGTAGATAATAAGAAGATATAGCAATAAAATTTTCAATCTTCCACATTGAAAGGAGATTTGTGTTTCTGTTGACACTCGCTAGTTAGTCCATACTAATCATAATGGTGTTATTCTTAATTCTGAATCTGAATGTTTATGTAAATGTGCCCGGTCTTGACCAAGCATTCAGTATTAATTTCAATTGCAATTTTGAGGAGATTCTCCATATACAAACCTAAAATATACAACATATATCATATACTTATATTTCCCTAAAAATAATCGTTTGGCATTGACAAGCAGCCAAAGCATGCATTAACAAGATAAATCAAGCACTAAACCATTCTTCAATAATAGAAGCCTTATAATTGTGTACCACTGTTCCTGTTACTTGCTAATTGTTTGAGGAAAAATCAATGATAATTTTGGTGAGTTCTGAATAGCAAAATAGTGCAACAATCTTCCACATTCATAACCACGTCATAATATAAAGAGAACTAGCAAAGTAATATTGATCCTACTCAAGGTCACACAATAGGCCAATCGTCCACCATTTGCTAACGTAGAATCATAAGTCGCAGAAAACCGTCACGCATCAATAGTCCGATCCCCATCCGCCGATGCATGCACGAAGGATACTCAAAGGATAAACTCCAGTCGGCTAGCTAACATGCCCTAAAACTTAATTAAACTCTTAGAAAGACTGCGCTGAGTAGCTACTGCAATAAAACTACAGAACTCTTCGACATTTACAACGCCGCAGTCGCCAACTCGCCTCGTCGCCCTACCGATGGATCCGATGAGTTCAGAAAACTTATTCGCAAAGTAAGAAAGAAAAACAACCCGATGAATTCAAAACTGACAAAAGAGGAAAGAACAAAGGGCGGCGATCGAGGAGAAAGCAGACCATCGCCATTCTCACCTGGCGAATGGAGTCTCTGCAAGATCTGATGAGATCGGCGGAGGCCATCGCCCTCCCACGACCTCGATCCGTGGAGAACTGGAGTCGAGAAAGAAGGGAATTTGGCTAAAGGGGATGAGAACCGGACCGGTCCATTTGTTGAACCTGACGGCCACCGGATTTCGGAACCGGTTCCTGAAGCTATTTTCCTACTATTAAACTATTTAGTGGGAATGTTAAAATTAAATTAATAATTTAAAATTTTAAAAACAAATGGAAAAAAAAAACTAAATGAAAATCTAAATTTAACATTAAAACCATATGTTTATTATCATTATTAAATTTGAAAAGTATAGATGTGTGTTCATGCGGTGATCTAGTATTTCGTGATTTATCTCCTCCGTGTTAATCCTGGGACGAACTGACGGGAGCGCTAGGACGAGCGTTTCGCCTTTTACTACCATGTGATGATCTAGTATCACAAGTAATTTCAACGATCATCGTGGACGTTTGATAGGTCCAACTCTTGTAGTTTGGGTGTAAATTTATTAAGTTTTGACGGAGTTTAAATTTATTTTGAAATTTAGAAGGGCAAAAATAAAAAAAGAGGTGCCATTAATTAATTAATTAATTATTTTTTCTATCGAATAAGCTCAAACTAATTTAAATTTAAATTTATAAATAATATTAATATTTTTTTTAAAAAAATAGCAAAATTATAAAATAAATTAGTTTTAAAAAATAAATTTTAATTAATTAAAAATGCGAGCTTGTCAAGCCAAGCACCGAACAGAAACCCGATCGAAATCGACGCAAGCACGGAGAGAAGCCAATGGACGATTTGTTGAGATGGAGGGTTCTTCCCTTGCTTGTTTTGATCTCTTCCTCCCTCCTTCTTTACCTCAGAAGCAATCCCAAGGTCCGCCTCGTTGCCACTCTTCCACCTCCTCTTTTCCTTGTCCAGTAATCAGAGTAAAGATAGCTTTTTTCGTGTTGAGTTGCCTTCTATTGTCCTTATTTGTAAATTCCTTCGTAGTCTCTGTTTGTTATTAGGATTTGTTGGTCTATGGTAATTCATCAAGTTCTCAATTCGTGATTTTTCTGAACATTTATTGCTTGGAAATTTCTGATTTGTGAACTTTCTTTTTCGATTTGCAGAAGTCAGTTACTGAGTGTAGCCTTCTTCGCCATGACCACTACTGGATAACCAGCAAGCGGGTTGTTACGCCTAGCGGTGTTATTGAGGGCGCAGGTAAGCACAGTTTGAAAAGATAAAAAAAAGGAAAAAAAAAAAAACAGGAAGAAATGAAAAAAAAGAAGAAAAAAGAGATAGAAATAAGGCACAATAGTATTATTTAAAACGTATGAAGCACTGGATAGCTTCAAACGCTTTTTGGGTGTTGAAGTTTCTATCTGTAAGTCATTTATTTTGAGACATGAATTCCTGCTATTAGTTGTTTTCTGATTTTCAGTGGAAGTAAAAGAAGGGAAAATAGCTTCCGTGATTGAAACAGACAATCAGAAAGGGTGGACATCTGGAGGGAAGGTTGTGGATTTTGGAGAAGCAGTTATCATGCCTGGTCTTATTGATATGTATGTGATCAGAAAATCCTTCTCTTCATTGTCTTGTTCGTAGAAGAAAGTAGAAATACACAATAAACTTAGATTTTCTGCATTGCAATATGCAAATTTATGTCCATATGTCAATATAGAGTTTATGATGTAAGATATGAGCAGACTACTAGCATTAGTTATGACCGCTATTAACTACTCCTTGGATTTGATTTCTGTATATTCCTTAGTGTGATATTTAGACATTGTATTTAAGTATACCTGTAATGATCCGGTCCATCGAGGGTAGGAAGTAATCACTAGAGTAAACAGTTCAGATAAGGTGCTTGTCCTATTAGGATTCTAGGAAGCAAGCGAAAAAATGAATCCATACATGTATAGAAGTGGGGAAAGTGTATCTGGGTTATGGGGTATAATGTACCTTAAATGAATTAAGTATTTACTTTAAACAATGAGACATCTTTTACTGGAATTGAATCAGTTCTTCATAGGAACTGTAAATCCTTACTTTGGAGTAGGCTTCCACCCAGGACAAACTGTGAAACCAATAATATGGGAAGCTAGTTAAAGTGGAGAATACCTTGATACATTTGTGTGATGAACTAGCAGAAACTAGTGGGCTTAGAACAAGCCAGCCCTATGAGAGCCACGAGTGATTCCCAGGAAAATAGCTCGGACAAGATGTAACTCCAACAAGCTCTTACAATGCAAAGGATAGGAACAAACTGATACACACAAAAGAAGGGAAAGAGTGATTGGGCCATTGTTATCATATACCTTAAATGAACTAAGTATGTGATCTCAATGATGGGGCACCTTTTGGTGGAATTGGATCAATTCTTCATAAGAACTCCAAAATTAAGCATGTTTAGCATGGACTGATTCATGTATAGGTGATTCTCATGGGGTTCCTCATTTTAGAGCCAATTTTCACTAGCGACAAATTGTGAGACCAATTGTATGAGATGTTGGTCAAAGTGGACGATACCTTGATGGTGCCAATTGCCATGTCCATGGTATTTTACGTACTTATCACAAGTTCATAATTGACTTATGAATACTTAAATAAGCGCATAACTGAGTTCTATAGATAAAAAATGTCAATGTGTCATCTTTCCACACTGATTGCTGCATATTATGGGTAATATCCTGTCAACTTGTTAAGCTACCTAATGAAACAACATCGTGCTAAAATGGGAATGTGAAAGTAGTCCCGTGCTGCATTCTATAAACCCACAGTAATGGATCTAATACTAATTGGTGCTGTTGTATACTTCAATATCTACTACTACTGGACCGACCAGCTCTCACTGTTTTTCAACTGTCCTCAATCCCGCAATTTATCCAGAAGTTTTGTTTTTAGTGCAAATGTTATAAGATTGGTTATTGTAAATGCAGCTTTGAGTGGAATTTGAATAAAGAAAAGTAATAATTGATGGATAATAGATTTATTTTGTATGTAGAATAAGGAGTCTATGCTCTATCCCTTTTCTGGATGTCTCTTTCTCCTTGCAATTTCCATCCCATTAGCACTATGCATCCCTTGCCCTTCCTATTACTTTTATCATTTTGGATCTTTCCCTTCTAATCACTTGATAACAGATTTTTTCCACCATTCCCAATTCCTTTTGGGGGCATCTGTTAACTATCTTAAAATGACCAGTTACTTCTCTATTGGTTCTTGAGTATCAGTAAGAGATCCCTAAAAGGCAAAGCTTAGCCTGCCTGTAATTTGTCATTCATCATGGTGATGGACAAATTATAAGTTAAATTTATGCATTATATCTTCAAAGATTTGAGAGAAAGAGAGAATGACTAATAATGGAAGTATGAGAAGTGGAAAGCTAGGCTAGTTGCTATATATATATATATATATATATTCTGTTGGAAACATACTTCAGGATAATACATGTATACTGATCGATAACATAGAGTAAACATGGTATGGTACAGACAGACTCATTGCTGCAGATAATTTATGATCTTCATAAATCCTCATGCTCTTATCACATTCGTGCTTACGGAATACAGACTAAGTTTTAATGTTTTACTCTAGTTTTAGTTAATTTATAGATTATTGAGGGACACTAGGTCTTCATACAAACAATCAATCCAAGTTAAATTTACAGACTAATTGGTGGTGTAAATTCATTCATGGATGACGATTTGCTTCTCTTTCTTCAAATGTGGATAAGCTTTATAATTCGGTAATTTCTATTCCAAAGAATTTGTAAGAACTCGAGAGTTGAATTTATGAATGTGCCTGTGTATCAGACATGTGCATCTTGATGAGCCTGGAAGAGTTGAATGGGAAGGATTCTCATCAGGAACTAAAGCAGCTGCTGCAGGTGCCTAATTGAAAATCTATTTATTGATCTCTATTATATGATGTCATATATACTTTGGAATGATGTAGTTCATATTAACATTCTTCTACTTAAGCAGAGTACAGCTAACATGGAGGACCATGTTGCTAAGATTGGCTATGTACTAAAGTCTGCAAGTCTATATTATCATGAATGCATATTAAAACAAAATTAATATTATGAACACATTTTGTTTCCCTTCAATCAAACAAATTCTGTATAGTACAAATACACAGATAGACAAAGTTACAAGGTATAACATAAATCTACCTTCGGTATAAAAGGCTAGTATAGGTTGCCTGATTTTACTCTTGTTTTTAACTCAAATTTCTATGGCTTTTATATCAATATACTTCTATTGACTTGGAAAAAGGAAAGATACCCATCATTCAGATGAATCATAAAAGTTGTTGATTTGTGACTCAGCCTATAATTTTCTAGATTGATCGTTGATACTATAATTTTAATGTACTCCCAGATAAATTAGCTAGTGCCTCCTAGTTATTTGTTTTCTTAAAGCTTTTGTTGTCAATCTATCTTTGAAAAAATTGATTAAATCTAGTTACAAATGAAACCTAAATTTGAACCGACATTAGTACACTATTAATGGATTCAAAACAATCAAATTTGTTGCTCTCATGCTATTCTGTTTAATATAATAGATATTCTGTCAAGCAGTAAGGCTAGTAATTTATGTTGATTATTTTGATCTTGTACTGTAGGTGGCATAACAACACTAGTAGACATGCCTCTTAACAATTTTCCTTCTACAGTTTCTGAAGAGACACTAAGAATGAAGGTCTATTGTTGATAAGTTTGTTCTGTATCATTTTATGTCTTGATTACTGTTTGCCACTCAAGATAGTTCCACTGCTGATTCTTTAATTGTTTATATTAGGTTGAGGCTACACAGGAGAAGATTTATGTGGATGTTGGTAGGTTTGAAAATTTCAACCATCTAGTCAAAATTAGCATATTTTTAAATTTCAAATTCAGTCACAAGATTAACATGTCTCTTTGTTGATATCTTTGCAATTAATATTTTCTGTTCTGCACAAACTTTAGTCATATTATATTTGTCTTCTTATTCGGTATCTGTGCTGCTGAACGTTTTGATTCTCATTGTTGAGGGACCATACTTTCTGCATGACATAGGTTTCTGGGGTGGTTTAGTTCCAGAAAATGCTTACAATATAACCATGTTGGATGGTCTCCTGCACGCTGGTGCACTTGGTTTGAAGGTATTTGGCAAAAATAAGACCTTTTAGTTTCTGGATAGAGATTGCATTTTTTTAGTTTCTCAGGTTTGAAAATTTGCTGGTGCGTTCAAGGTCTAGGGAGCTTCTAACTTTCAGTTTCATAATAGTGTTACCTGGACTCAATTTACACGCCTGTGACTATTAATGACACAATTTGAGATGGGTTAAATAGAGTTTGGAATGTTTGTAATTAATTGTAAGAGTTGTTTTAAAATTTTAAATTCTTTAGAAAAGTTTGTTATAGATATTTTAGGGATAAGTTAGGTTATTGTTTTTCAGAAAATGTCTTATTGATTTTTTTTCCTCATTAGTCGAGAGTTTGAGTTTTGGGCAAACGATTTATTCTTGCCACATCAATTAAGTTCAGATACGTGCAATTACTTAGTTTCACCTTTTACTTTGCTGGTCTTTGTTACTTGGTGAAGTACCTTAGCAAAATGATCCATGCAGCTCAAATTTATGTTTTTGGTTAACTTAATCATCTTTAGTTACTATAAGAATCAGAAGGTTACAAACTATTGTTGCAATCTCCATCCAAATCAATATTCTAGCAATTTAATTGAACACAGTTATGACATGGATTGATAAAGAGTGGAGTTGTGCAATTCTTTTATCTAAGTCAGTCATCAAATTTGACTGTAGCATATTTTGTTGACTAAAGTTGTTAACACAATATACTGTTTTACTCTTGTATTTCGTGACACAGAAATTGATGGTGACTTTTTTAAAAAAAAAAAATTGATGGATTAGGTCTCTTAAGGTGCATTTGTTTCCCAACGTTCAATTAGAACTGTGCTATTAGTATTTTTTTTTTAAAGTTTAGACATCATTCTAGTAGGATAACTTAAAAATGGGTTTGAACTATGATTGACATTCAAGTTCTGACTTTGTTTCTTTACTTATCGTGCAGTCTTTTATGTGCCCTTCAGGAATAAATGACTTTCCGATGACAAATATAACACATATCAAGGTTAGTCCATGACCTCTTTCTATTTTTAGAAAAGCCTTTGCTACATTATCTGTGTCGCTTAGTAATTATTAAATAATAGCGATTGAAGTTAATGCTTGATTCAATTCCTAACAATGACTTGTCCTGTAATAGATTGTTTTACTCATTTTTGATAGTTCTGGGTATTCAGTTCTTGCTGATATGATTACTTGGTACACTGCTTTTGCCGGTATTATAGCTAATTCTGGTTATTTTTCTGGTTTGATCTTCAAACAATATTGAGGCTTGAAGCGCCATTTCTGCCTCATTACCTCAATCCCATATTCAACACAATCACTAAATGTACAGTGTAGCTGATTCTCTGTCATTACAAGATCAATCTGAATGCTTATACTATCAGATAAATTGATTAGTCATAGTTTCACTATACTTCTCTAACACCTGTCATATTTTCTCCATTTCCTTTGTTTTTCTCCTTATTTGGAATTCTAGCCAGTCAACATTATCTGGCTACAAGCCAGCTAGAGGAGATTTCCCCAAACTCCAGCACTTATGCATTTAGCTGTCTGGCAAACTTGCTATGTGTTAAAGATTCCATTATGCAACACATTTTTGAAGATTTTTATATTTAAAGATCCTGACATCTGGTGAAGATGGAAACACTTTGACCATATAGCATAGTTTAATAGAATGCAAACCAAAGATACTTGGATGTTGAATGTACAAATCTATTCTGGTTGATAAAGAATAATACATGTTAGAAGAGTGGGGTTGGCTAGAGGTCAAACTTATGATCTGTTTATTATTTTGTCAAATAAATGACCCAATTGGAACCTATGGTTTAACACACTCCATGGCATGCAAATTTGCAGCACAATTAACATTTCCTGGGGCTGGAGATGGTGAGATTTTCACGACCTGGGTCAACAAATTTCTCTATATTGCATATTGGCAGTCTCATTTTTTCAACCAGTGTTACGAAACGGTCTATTTCAAAATAACTAATTAGTAACTTATTTGCAAGTTAGGATTCTAATCTTTGCCAATCTGCTTGTTTTCGTAAAAAAAATTATAATCCACCATGTAAAAGATTCCTCGGAGACAAATCTCAACTAATTTTGGGTATTATCCAAAATACCCGGGTTGCTTAAATAGGGCTGGATAATGCATGACCATGAATATTTTTAAGAGAGAGTTTCTGTGATTATTCAAATGATCTCCGCTAATAAAAAACCTATTGTGTGTAAAATATTTTAACTTAATAGGGTCAACTTTCTTATTTTGCTGTATATTTTTATCTTTTAATTTTTTTGGTGCCATTGTAGGAGGGTTTATATGTCTTAGCCAAGTACAAGAGACCTTTGCTTGTGCATGCAGAAGTAGTTTTGGATCATGAGAGTGATGAAGGACTTGGTGGCAGTCCAAATCCTCGGTCCTATGCAACATATCTTAAGACTAGGCCAGCATCGTGGTAATCACAGCTTTTCTTTTCTTCATAAAAAACCATTTGCATCTAGAGCTGAATAGTCTGGTCCTCATTAGATTCAGACATGTATACTGCTTCTCAATACACATTCATTTTCTATCAGACTGAATGATGAACATGCTGCTTCAGGGTTTCTTTGAGATGTTGTTGTGTGCCATTTAATATTTTCGATGTTAAATAGGGAAAAGTTTCTTGAATATTTTCCATTATACTTTAATATTTTTCAAGTAAAAACCATATGTTGAATACTTGTTGGATAGTTTAATATCAGACTTGTTGTTTCGCTATTCATATCGAGGGTACAATCACTTCACATATTGAATACTTAGTTGGATAGTTTTTTTTTCTGATAAACGCATGACAGTTTGTAAGTTCATTGGTTAGCTTGTACTTTAAAACATGGTTTCTATTAAGTTTCAACCAAAATTTCGACTTAAACATGTGGATTTCATTTCCCTATTCATATCAAGGATACAATCACTCCACATTGAATACTTAGTCCAGTAGTTGTTTTTTTTCAGGTAAAAGCACCACACTTTATAGGTTCATTGGTTAACCACTGCTTCTGTCGAATATGGTTTCTATTAAGTTTCATTTAGATTTTTTTATCTCAAGTATGTGAGATTTCTTTTCCATATTCATATCGTGCGTACAATCAATTCACATGTTGAAGACTTGGTTCAATAATAATTTTTAATGGTAAAAGCATAACACTTTATATTTTCATTTTGTAAAGAACAGCATTTGGTATGTTTAATGCTATTGCAGCCTTTGTGCATGTGCGGATAAGTGCTTGTCTAATATTCTATTTCACATTTGTTCTTTTTCTTGTAAGCACCAAGTGGGTGAATTTATTAATAGTTTTTTTTCCCTCAAGGGAGGAGGCTGCTATTAGAAACTTACAAGAAGCAATTAAAGATACAAGAACTGGTGGTCCAGCAGAAGGAGCTCATGTTCATATAGTTCATCTGTCCGATGCAAAAGCTTCACTAGACCTGATCAAGGTAGCTCAACCCTGATGGAACTTCTATTATTACCTTGTTCTGGATTAAATTTTATCAAGATTCAATAAAGGTTGAGTTTTAATTGTTCCAGTGCAAAAGAATGTGCGACAGTTTGCTGCTACATCAATTGCTTGTAAATACAGTGATGAATAGGCTGCATGATTTTGCATAAATTAAATGGTTTGAATTCTGAAAATGAACTTTCTGAACCTATATTTTTATTAGGACATTGCTAGCTTCTGGTAAATCCAATACTGCAAAAGTCCTGTTCATGTCATTAAGGTTTAGAGCTCAAGGCCTTATAACTATACGAGCGATAGTCCAGTGTTCCATCTTCATGACATCCTTATCCTATTCATCACTTTCATCTCTTCATTCTTACTTTATTAGCTTAGGAATATTCAACAAATTACAAACTGAAATTAATTTAGTATGTCATATCTCATGCATGTTTTTTGTTTTGAAATTATATACACCACCCCACTTTTCTGTTTTTATTCTGTTGGTTTCATTTCTTAAAATTCTATTTTAAAGATCAATTCTTCTGAGTTTTGTCTATTTTTTCTTTCATTTGTAGGACTTGAAACGAAAAGGACAGAATGGTGGAAGTGTGAGTGTGGAAACATGTCCTCATTACCTGGCATTTGCAGCTGAACAAATTGAAGATGGGAATACTCGGTTTAAATGTGCTCCACCGATCCGAGAGGCTGCCAATAGGGAGAAGCTGTGGGAAGCATTACTGGTACTCAAATGCTGATGCATTTTCACATCTAAATTGATTCTTATTCTTTAAATGTTGTACAACTGATCAGGAAGAACACATCGATATGTTGAGCTCTGACCATTCTCCATCAGTGCCAGAACTCAAGCTTTTCGATCAAGGTGACTTTTTAAGGGCTTGGGGTGGAATATCATCTTTGCAGGTCAGTTAAACATTGATTTTTCGAGGTATAAGACATTAATTGATCTATATCCTGGTGATTCCATTGTATGCTGGAAAATACTTGCACATCTACAAACTAAAATGAGGACAAACTCAGTGCAGACTACAGCCTGTGCAACTTTGGGAAGCCGTAACTAAGATGTGGTTTGAAAGCTGTTTGCACTGATGGAACATGAAAATTGGCAACTTCACTGTGAGGCAAACACCCACAATAATCTACCCAATTGAGATATATTTATATAACCTTTCGAGTAGTAGTGCCTTAAGCATTTTTATTAGCCTGTGATAAGCCATTTGGATTAGGAGAATAATATCTCAAGATTTTATGTCAATAGTTGCCTTATAGCTTGTTCCTATGTTACTCAAACTTGACTATGAGTATTTAACAAGTGCACGGATCAAAGTGTGTGTCTGTAGTTTCTTTCTTTTTTTTAGCATGTGATCATATGCACTTGGCGTAACGGTAAATTTGCTGTCATGTGACCTTAAGGTCACGGGTTCTAGTCGCGCAAATAGCCTCTTGCAAAACGCAAAGTAAGGCTGAGTACAATAGATCCAATGTTCGACCCTTCCCTGGGACCCTACACTGACAGGAGCTTCGTGCACTGGGCTACCCTTTATGTGATCATATGCCCCTTAGGCTAAAAGAATAGAATTATAAGGTTGTGGTATAACCTACCATATTAGTGTTGAGCTTCTAGAAATTAATACATAAAAATTTAATGTAGAAAAAACAAAAATGCTAAGATGGATGTGTAAGGTCATCAGAAAGAAAGTACTAAATACTAATATCGAGAAGTGTTTTGATGTGGTTCCAATAAATATTAGAATAAGAAAAATAAGATGAGATGGTATGGTATGGATAGGCCAAAAGAGACTTGTAAATTTTATAGTTAGAGTAGAACGATCGGAGCAGAAAATCTAATGTATGGATAGACCAAAGCAAAGTTGGTTAATGCATGTCATACAAACTAGTTTGCTTAATTTGAATATTACTAGTGATATATACTTATAGAGTTGCATAGAACTCAATGAGGGGATAAAATGACTTGAAACCAAATAGTTGGAATAAACATGGCTGGATGATAATGCAAGCAATATAGGTGCCAGATGTCAACTTTGGGTATCAACGTCCTACATGGAAGTGTTCAAGAAATGGTTGTTGGTTCACCACATTATGCAAATGTTCTACAATTTGTTAGAATCTGGTGAGTTATACAATGCTGGGAATCGTAGATCACCAAAGTAACAACCAATGAGCCAAGGTTAGAAACACAGTTATACGATGCTGGTTATCAATAATCTGGATGGCAAAGTGCGGGGAAAGTTTTCTGTGGAAGTGACTATTCAGGCCATATTAAGAAGATGACAAAACTTAATGACGCTATGGGGATTAAGAGGATCAGTAAAGGACAGCAAAGGATTTTACACACTTCTTTTTTTTTCTTTTTGTAAATCCAGGTATCCAACTTTTACGATCCGACTGATCCGACTAATGACCGGCTCGGCCCTACGAAAGTTTTCCACCGGCCACCATGATAAATCGGGTAGATGGGTCATGGAGGACGGCCCAACGTCTCAAGTTTTTCAAACTCCCTAGGTGTATTGTGCCTTGGGTGAGATTTGAACCCCTGTTGTCAGATTTTACACGCTTCTTAGTTTCTAGATTAGTGGTTATATGATGAAGTCAGTTAATCTAGGTGCATTTGGTGCGATATATCTTTAGCAACAGTGTTCAAATTTATGAACACTGCTCCCTATGAGTACTAATGACATAGTTTGATTGTGCTGCTGGGCATTCAGAAATATTACTAGTACGTTCACCTAGCAGGCATCATTACAGTCAAGTTAGTTTGTCAAACTTCATCAAACACTCATACCCAGATATGTATCGATGTGTGTAAGAGACTACTATTTCTACACTTTGTTCTGCCATGTACGTCTAATGAATTTCATGTTGCATCTTTGTTTATGGACACTTGAATATAAGCAGAATGTATTCTTAGACTTAAACTACACACTTGAGAGACTTACTGTAATCTGTCATGTCATTCTTGTGAAACTATGCATATTGATTGGTCATACAGATTATACACCTGGTATGTTTCTCGACATCTTTGTAAAAGATGCATTTCTAATGTTGTTCAAAAGGCTAATGTAAATGGATTTTCTGTAGTATGGTCTGCCCATTACATGGACTTATGGACACAAGTATGGAGTTACTTTCAATCAGATAGCAACTTGGTGGAGTGAGAGGCCAGCAAAGCTTGCTGGTCAAAAGTACAAGGTATTCTGTGCTATGTATTTTTTTTTTCTTTTCACAATGAAGCATCAATAGCAATCCAGTTGTTCTAGACTAATTAAAAAGATTCTGCATTTATAGACATTCATAATAGAATACAATTGTTACATATATAAATACTGACTGCCTTTTAATACCTTTGCATTTAGCATTAATGAGAATATCACTTGCAATTAAATAGTTGAATGAATTTAAAGTATTCTATTCAATCAATGAAGATATAGAAGAGTGTAAAAGCAGTTACAAATAGTAAAGTTTGGGCAACATACCGACAAATGATGACAACTAGAATCGTTGATTTAAAATGCAATTTTATGCATACACATGTAGGCTCGCATATTCATATTAGTGCATCACTGCATTGCATTTCTCCCTATGTGTATGTAGTAGATGTCAATCTATATTTTTAGTTAGCTCACTCAAGAAATGACAATAATGCGATGCATAGAGGATGAACTTGTTTCTAAGTTAAAAGGAGGTGACACTTGGATCGAAAATGATGTATTTAAAAAGTTGCAAAAGTATGAGAGCTAATGATGACTCAATTAACTTACATCTCATAACAGAAACTAATGAATCAGATTTAGACAAACAGAGTACGGTGATGAGGAGGAATTTCGATGGTGATTTAAGCTTCCTTACCAAATTGCACTTTTTATTTTTTTATTTTTCATAAGCACCACTGCCCACAATTATCTATTTTGCATCATAGTAAGGTATTTTTGGAGTGGATGCCCTCATATTAAGTTGAATTTTAAAGATCAAGGGAACACCTCACTGTATGCTAGCATACTTGCTTGTTACATGTTCAAGATAGTGCTAAATTGTATGTCGCTAATCATTTGTAGTTCTCGAACTGTACGGCGTATCAACTTTCAAGCTCAAATGCACAATTATATCTTCGAGTTTTGAACAATCAAGCGTTGTAGTTCCCAAGCATGCATATACCTCGACATGCTACATGTATTCACTTCAAAATTATTTACATGATCTTTTTCAGGGAGCAATTGTAGTGGGAAACGATGCAGATTTTGCTGTGTGGGAACCTGAAATGGAGTTTGTTCTTGATGATAGCTATAAAACATACCATAAGCATCCGGTATGTGTCGTTCCCTATGTATATCGGTACTTACAATCTGCCTCACCTTGATTTGTCTTCAAGTCATAAAACAATTGTCTTTGCGAGTATATTAAAGCAAGTTTTCTGTTGGAGTTAAGATCCGAGTTATCGGATCTCAACAACACAAGACTGACGGCAATTTTGAATTCGATTGTGCAGAACAACTCACCCTACATGGGAATGAAGTTCTCTGGCAAGGTTTTGGCGACTTTTGTGAGGGGAAATCTGGTGTTCTCTGAAGGAACACATGCATCTGCAGCCTGTGGTTCTCCAATCCTTGCACAATATTGATGAACAATGCAGCTTGCCTCTCAGAGAAAAACTGCTATCGCGAAACTAGATCTGAGTACTTTGACGAAGTCGGGGCATCTAATATTTTGTCATTGGGGTTGTTTTATTATCGAAATGTACTTTTTTGTAGGCATAAAAAGTGTGATATGTTACATTAGAAGTGTCTACGAAGGCATATTGCACTTGTTACAATATGATGAGCCATATTGAGTATCAACAAAAAAAGAACATGCTTAAGCCCCCGAGATAATGATTAAGTTCTTCAATTACTAAGAGATCTAAGATTCGAATTTCAATTACAGTCATTTGAATAAATCTTCATTATCCTAGCCGTCGGTAAAAAAAATTCGTAACCTTCTCTCTTAGTTCACCTATCAAATAAATCCTTTAAGAATATTTGTTCCTATTAGAATTTGAACCTTGATACTCTTATTTGTTCTCTTAAGAACTCTACCACTGCACTACACTTGTGGAGGCACTTAAAACGTCATATTAATCATAGAACAAAATTGTTTCAAAATCAATGTTTCTATATCTTACCTTATTTATAGGAAATATTGCATTCTTTTATTAATTTTAAATAACCCTACTCTATTTCTGATTTTAGTGATTTTAAGATTTAAAGTTGTGCCTATATGGGAAGTTTATTTGCATTCAAATGTATAGATCTACACTTGCAATTTTAGTTCACGGATTGCATATATTTTCCAACACTTCCCTGATGATGAACAATGATAAGAATTATCATAAAAACTTCACCCTCACACAAATTCAATAGAACCGTATCGAAACTGAACATGGATCTTTGAGAAAATGAAGTACCATTTTTTATACCCATTTGGTAGGGGTGCCCAGTGAGGCAAGGTGAACTGGTGTAAAAGTATCTCGATGCAGTTGGTCCGATAGCCAGTCGTCCTATCTTCTTTCGAGTATTGACAACTATGCATTATCGGCTTCAAGTGTAGATCTGACTCCATCTTCGAAGAGGCATGGACTAACACCAAGCATTTGAATCAACCTGCTGATGTCCATGGAAATGTCTGAAGGGGATCTAACGCCGCGATCGACCTATACATAACATGAATATAAGCTTTCGAGGATCAACTGTAGATTGGACAATTTGCAGAATACCAAACATGAAGAAAAATCTGGATTTTACTGCATCCAGAAGTTTGCAAAATAGGAATAGATATACATGTGTGAAATCTAGTTTTGTTTCACAATAGAAATAGATCTCGAGGAAGGGAAGAAGACTTACAGATGATGCGGATACTGGCTTGATCAAAGAAAGGTTGTATCCTTTGATTCTTGCAACTGACTCGGCCATTTGCAACCTTGACACCCTATTTGCTCCACCCACGTTCAGCAGCAATTGCATTTGATTGCCATCTGAAATGAGAGGCAAGAACAGATGGCTCCTTTGTTAGAAGTCGAGATTTCATAAATACTTTCAAACACACCGAATGACACACATCCTCCTTGTCACCAACCAAATTTTCTCTCATCAAGTAGAATTTTTTTTTTCTGAAAAAGGTTAGCAAAGCATCAAATAGCAAGATGAAGGAACAGGCAACCTGATATCCACTTTTTAGTCACAGCCATTATGACATCCACCATGTCCTTTACATACACAGGGCAACGAAACTCATCGTGAAAAAATTCGACCTCATGACCTTGTTTATCAAGAACACTGTCAATCCACTGCATAAATAGAAGACAAGAGTATATCAGAAGGAAATGAAATATGTAGTTAACAGGAAATGATAACATGGGGTAATAGAACACTTGTACACTATGAGGTTAATGGCATCTGCCCGATAATTTATAATCAAGAAATGCTATAGGTTTGCGAGGCTAAACACTGAATAAAATACAGTGGCAACTTAGATTTAGACTCAAGTTTCTCTAAAGTATCTAGAATTAATAACATAAAACCTTAAATACATCCTCCTGATTACATTGCATCTAGCTGATATAAATGGTCGGAGGCATATCCATGAAATGCTCACCTGGATTGGAAGTGACTTTTCAACCGGTGAAATTGTCTGTGGGCCGTATATTATGCTGCTTCTCAAGATGGCATAGTTTGAACAGTGAGCAATGATATGCAGCTCTGCAGCTAGTTTTGTTTTCCCGTACATATTTACAGGTACAGCTTCATCCTCTTCTTTGTAAAATGATTTTACCCCTTCATAAACTGTAAGTTGAGAGAAATTACATTAGAATAATTTGATTGATTCTTAATTGAATGGATTAGGAGTAAAAGCCAATCAAAAGCTATTAAGCAAAAAAGCATGAAAACAAGATTGCCACCGTCACAAATGTTAATAACACAATCCACTGAATTTTAAAGTTCATGTTAGTCACTTTCCTCAACATAAATCTCAATAGATTGATAGGAAACATCTTTTTGTCAGTCAAAGGTCCTGCAAATCAAGGTTGATTAGATTATGAAAATTAAGATCAAGAAAATAATAGTCTTGCACCAAATATATTTTTGTGTACACTAAAATCTAAATCACCCATTGCTTGCAACTCCATTTAACACGGCCTTTAAAAGGCATAGCTCTGAAGGTCTAACCAGCAAATCCTAGGACACATGTCTCCCGGCTGCATTCATAATGCATCAGCTAACATACATGTATAAAAGCTTTCACTTAATCAGGCATGCAAATGAAACTCTTTGAAAGTCATCAATCTTAAATCAGGTATGCTGATCAGAGGAGAAATGAGACAAAGTAAAAAAAATAAAAAAATTCATCTTATCGGAGTAAAAGCAAATAAGTGATTTCTTCTAGTAAAATCTACAAATTTCCAGCTCAGTACAGTGAGAAAACTCATAAGATCCTAATTTCACGCATGTTTGGGAGACATGGATATATGAGACATCTATTGCGCAAATAACACAGGGAAAATATAGAAAGCAAGCAACCTTGATCAGTTGACAGATGAACTAGGAGAGAATTGCTATTGTTGAAGTTTGATAACCAATTTACAAGAGAAGATGGCACGTTTATGGACACAGCAGCTGCAGGATCCATTTCACAAGCACGAGGAACAGAGAGCGCAGCACAGTTAACAACCACATCGGGCTGAAACAATAGAGAATTGTTTAAACAAATAAATCTTAATCTAGGAAGAACAAATGCACCTTTTTATTATTATTATCTATTTTCAAGATGTAGATTTGTTGTATGAGAAAGAATAAGAAGAATTCCACACAGTACAATACAAAACATCATAATGTTGCAGGTGATCCGTGTTATTCAAAAAAAAAAAAAAAAAACTGAGTTCCTCTTATGTTCTCATGCTTCGGGCAACATGTATGATTGAATCAATAAGACCTTTCTTCTCAACGAGTGGATCTGTTTTACTAATTTCTACAAATGTAGATCTGAGATCCATCAACTATTAGAAAGGAAAGCATCACCTGTCCAAATGAGGAAGAGATAGCGTCGAATCCATCTCCGGTTCGCAGGTCGACGCGGAAGGGGAGAACCGGGGAGACGGCAGCCACGAGGTCGGGGGG
>JBBUKS010104055.1:0-26724 GCA_038050645.1 Hedychium gardnerianum
AGATCACTATTTGTATTGATTGTATTGGATAACCATCGCTTGTGATGGTTTTAGAGCTAGTTGTATTCATGTAAACATGGTAGATACAAAAATAAAATCGAATCTAGAAAAATTTTAAAAAAAAAATCGTCGCTAAATATCATAACTTAGCGACGAAAATTTAAATTTCCGTCGCTAAGTTACGATATGTTTTTTTTATTTTTCAAAAAATATTAGCGACGGAATAATAAATTCTGTCGCTAAATTTTATAAATTAGCGACGGAATTTATTATTCGATCGCTAATTTTATTAATAAAATTAAAAATCAAATAAAACATTTAGTGACGGAATCTATTATTCCGTCGCTAATGTACGAAATTTAGCGACGGAATTTATTATTCCGTCGCTAATTTTATTAATAAATTCCAAATTAAAAAAAATATATTTAGCGACGGAATATAAAATCCGTCGCTAATGAAAATTGATTAGTGACGGAAAATAAATATCCGTCGCTAATAGTGACGGAAGTAATTCCGTCGCTATTAGCGACGGATATTTATTTTCCTTCGCTATTTTTTTTTACGACTGGTCGATTAGGGATAGAAATATTTCATCGCTAATCCAGAAAATTTTTGTAGTGATCGTGTTGTGTCATTGCCTTCCCTCCTATGTCAAATTTGAGGACAAATTGTTTCGGACAACAAAATGATATGATTTTGATTTGGAAAGGGTCAATTCAATGACCTATTAAATTATGATTTAGGATAAATTACAAGTCCTTAATTTCCTGAGACAAGGTACTCTGTTGGTATTTTATCTTCACAAAAATGTATATAAATTAGTCATGTAGCATTTGGAGGCTAACAACCCACACTACAGGATTCCGAGTCTTATGAAATAAGGACCAAATTCCAACCACTAAAATGCCAAAATGGTTGTTCAGTTCTGAATGTAATAGATGAAGTAAATATTCATTGGAAACATGTAAAACCCAGTTCTCATCCAATTAGGGATCTCATTTTGGTCAACCCGCTACAGAAACCCTTACCAATATTTTTCCTTCTATGAGTAGTTTCAAAGTTTTCTGTTCAGTTATGAATCCCATCAATTAGGAGATGAGTGTTGTCAAATGGACTAACTTATGATGGATGGATCCATCTATCAAAAATTTATTATATGATGGGGCGAGTCGACCTGTCATCTTAGTTAATTAGTAAATTTTCAATCTAACTCAAAGTGGATTGCGAATTAGGCGGACAAGCTCACGAGCCTATCAAAAATATTAAAAATATATAGAGAGATAGAAAAAAATTAAAAATTTTAAATTTGGATTGTGGATTAGGTAGGTCAACCCCACAAGTCCATTAAAATTTCAATTTTAATTTTAAATTTTAAAAGAATTTTTTCCCCTCAATCCACGGGCCAATCAAGCCCACCATGGGTGGACCCGTGCGGGTCGCGGACCTAGGCGGATTCTTGGATCCGCTTTAAAATGAGTTGATCGTATTTTAATCCAACTTACTTAAATTATTTAGTGGGACGGATTAATTCGACGGACCAATCTAAATTGACGATTCTATAGGAGACTGTCGAAACCAGACCCAGAAGCTCCTTAGGAGGTGATACCTTGCAAATTCAACAAGCATATTTCCAGAATGCAATAACATAATATGAAGAATGGATTAACTTTGCCGCAATTTTTGGGTAATGTGGGCTAGTTAACAATAAGTTTTTTCCATCAACTAAATTGGTAACCCTTGTTTAACTCGTAGCTTAACAACCAATCAAAGAATCAGATCAAACTACGACTCTTCACAGTAAAGTCGAAGAAACCCTAAACATACCAAATCACATAAGTTGGAATCGGCATCCGGAAATATTGAAAGGCAAAGGACCGAAGCATAGAACGATGGTCGGATGCTCATGTTGATGTGCCTCAACGATGATTCGATTGAACTACTCGCCAATAGGATCTAGTGGGACGGAGATCGCCCATGGCCGCACAAGACAGTCGCGTGGTCACTTGCGGCCGCATGAGGTGGCCGGACGTGATGGACTTTCTTTAAGAAGACATGTGAGATTCTTGTGACGATAGGAAGGAACAGAAGAGAAAAAGTTTAAGTAAAAAAAAAATATGATCAATATGTTTAACTAATTAATTAATCTATAAATATAATGACATTTATTAAAATTATCATAATATAATTTTATTTTTATTTTTAAAATTAAAAGTTTTGTAACAAATGTCATTAAAAAATATTTATAGTCACATTTAAAAATAAATGTCCATTAGAAAATGTCATGATCATAGGCTGATTTTCATTTTGGATCGTATAATCAATTTGGATCCTTCCTGCATCAAGATTAGCAATCGTAGCAAAAGCTTCTTGAGAGAGATCCATGGCGACACCTCTGCTTGCGCATCCCGGGCAAAGTCAACGATGGTGACAGTGACACTGCCACCCCTGCAAGGGTTTGGAACTGCATTGGTTCCACCGGTGCACCTCACCGTGTAACTCCTCCCGCAAGCCCCACGGTTATCCCATATAGAATCACCCGCTGCGGCTATCAGCACGCCTCTATCTTGGAAGCCAAAGCAGGAGGAAGCTATAAACATATCATGATAACAATGAACAACAACAACAAAACCAAATTGTGTTAGTCATAATAATAATTCAACAACGAATGTGGCAATTTTAGAAATGGTAAACCCTAAAATTGTTAATTAATTAAGTAGGTTAAAAGTGCTCAACGAGTGTAAGGAGGGGTGTAGAAGGTTGCAATTCCAGGCACCGCGGCAACAGATGAAACTAGGGCAACCATCACCATGGCCGCCGCCACCACCGAGCTCTTCGCTGAAGCCATTTCAATCAATTACCGAAAACAAACTTGCTTGGAAATAGCAAGTTTTTTCTGTGCTCTTGATGGAGATGATGGCAGCCAAATTTATAGGCGGCGGAGTTGGAAAAATATGACCAAAAATTGAAGAAACTTGTTTAATTTAGTGACACAATTTTCCAAAGTCTTTCCATTTTTAATGGCTTTCATATATTTCTTTTTCTCAATTTTCCAAAGTCTTTCCACTTTTAATGGCTTTCATATATTTCTTTTTTCTCAAGAAACATCAAGAAAATTTGACTTTGAATTATTTTAATGAGATTTTAGCATAGAAAAGTTTATTTTTCTTTGTTTTCATCATCAAAATTCCACACTGCATGCGTCTAATAGTTTTTCTCTATCACAACCATAATAAAATTATTTAGGGTAAACTAGGGTGATTTAATTAAAGTGTGAATCAATCTGAACTATTGCCTTTTTTTTCTTTTTTTTGGATAATTCAGGTGTCACCCAACTAATCCTAGAGGTATATGGCTTTCCCCTTGATTTGCCTACTAGATAAATTTAAATCAAAATTTATACGCACACAGAAATTGACTTCTAAAATATTCATCTAGTTGAACTCAAATTTTAATTCTCATATTTAAATATTAATCTAATGACTATCAAGGCCCTGTAGACAACTTTTTAGAGTGGAGAAAATCTCCGGGTGCGACGTTCGAAAAGAGGTTATAGAGAAAGTGTAGAAAGAAGGGGTTTCGCCAACAAAGAGGAGTCGCCTCTAGGTTTAAACGAAAATAAATTTTATTCAAATCAAAAACCAAACTCAATATTCAAACTTAACATGTTTTTACAAGAGCACTAACCCTTGTTTAAATAGCCTAAGAAATAAGAAAAAGTCATAATAGAAAAAAGAAAAAGTAAAAGAAAATTAATCCTAATAAAAAGATAAAGTCTAAACTAATTTTTAGAAAAGAAAACTAATTCTAAAAATTTAAAACAAATAAAAGAAAAGGTTAAAAGATCAATTCTAGAGTTTTGATGGCTATTAGAAAGTTGATTCTTTCTCGTCCAAATTCCGAATAGAGTGCAACCGCATCAGGAGGCCACGGATTGGTCATCTTCCTTGGCGGTAGTCTCGATCGTCCTTCTTTAAGGCTCAAAAGGAAGGTTGATAGCCTCATTTTCTTCTCGTCACAAATCGAACGGGAACATAGGCGCATCCGAGGACATAAATTGATTGTACTGCTGGATGCTCCTGCATCACATGACTTCTAGGTCACATGACAATGGTGCCAAGGCTAATTATGTGATATTGTAAAGAATAAAAGTCTCCTATTAATTTGAGTTACTCAACATGTTGGGCTTGGCCATTACACTCCACTTGTCCACACTTAGGGATGAGTTTCAAGTGTGTTGACCTATACATTGAGCCATTTCCTAACAGCTTAAGCTATTGGGTTAAAGATGTCAAATTTAACTGAGTTTTATCCTATGCTTTGCAATCTTTTCAGTTTGTCATTGAAACTTGCTCTCATCTTTCTATTTTCCTCTTCTTGATATGCATCAATCTATATTATTGCCACCCCTAGTTAAGCTGAGTCAGTCATTGTATTCTGCTTGTGCTAGGACCATTCAGTTAATTTGCTAAGATATGAGGAACTCTTAGGATATAAATGCATATATCTATCTCTTTCTCAACAAATAAGTAGTAAGCTAATTAACTTTAAGAGTAACTGTTCAACTTACAGAGAAACAGTTATATCCTTGTGTTAGGACTTAAGCTTCTTGTTAATCCTCTATTACTTTAATAGTTTGGATTACTAAAGTTCATCTTGTTTAGTTGTGAAAATTATAAGTTGATGTTATATTTGTCCAAGACCTATTTTCAGAATATATTTAGCTATTTACCTCCTTTTTTATAGTTCAAGGACCATGTTATATACGTTATCTTATTCTTTGTTTGGACGAAATTGCTACATCATTTTATTCCTTGAACTTTCCTTAGAAAATATATACACTTTTTTTTGTGTGCATATTCATGTAAAGTACTAATGCAGTATTTATGAGCAGATTGAACAACTCGGATGTAGCTGATATCAGTGGCACCTACCAATTGTTTCAACATCATAATGTGGGTCACATAAGAAATGACTTTGATTATGTGAATGGCATTGGAAGCATTAATGATTCTACAAGAACCATTACTGAAGGTACACAAGATTATGAAGCAAGTGATGTCATGGTTTTACAGCTATTCCAGTTTTTTTGTTTATCCTGTTGGTGATTTTTTTCCTGAAATAATTATTGCATTCTAATTGAAAAGTTTTCTATTTGTTTAGATTAACCAGTTATCTGAATTTTTTTTGTCTTTCATGCCTCAGATGGAAAGAGGTTGAATCAAGTGCATGATTTATCTCACTATTTTGGCATGAAATCAAACTTCATTTGCACTGAGGTTGCTGAAAAAAGTGATGTTTCTGGGTTAGTACATAGATCTTTGCTTCGTCGAAGAAAAAGAGATCTTGCAAGAACCTGGACTGCTACGAGTTCATCTGAGAACCAAGATAGCATGAGGGCTAGCTGTGGTGGGGAGCCCTCTTCTGATACTGAAGTTATGGACTCTCAATTCATTGATTTTACGAGATCCTTAAGAGCTTCAAATGCCTACGCAGAGGAAAATAACAGCCATGGCTCCAGAAGTTTAATCGTATGTATTTACTTCCTCCTCAGATGTTACCTGTGTTGCTACTATGGAACATTTTTCCTACTTAAGTTTGGCAGTTTATTTAGTGGCGATTAAATATTTTGTGCATGGATGAGATATTTATGCCTATATTTGATGTATGAATTACTTCTCCATATGCTATGCAAGGGCTTGCTGATTGTGTTATGACTGTTGCAATTTATGTTAGATTATGTCTGTAGTACGACAGATGTCATTCTGTCAATAATCGTGTGAGATTGTCAAAGAGCTCTCTTTCTGATGGGGAAATATAGCCATTCACTTTTCATTATAGACTGATAGTTAGTGGCTAGTTTTTGATGTGACTGAAATGGGTATGCAAGTTGACTCTGGAATGTGCTCCTAATTCTTGAAATATTGTCATTACCAAATAGAGATGGGGCTTTACACAAACATTATAGTCCTTGATGTCAATACATTCTTCTAGCATTAATATTATTTTTTCACGATTAATTTGTGTTATTGATATATAGGTGCATAACTATATTCATGTAGTCATGGTTTGTTGACAAAGTTTTGTTCGATATCTGCATCTCGGCTTTGAGTAGTGCTACATTCATGGACCATGCTCCTGATATATATTTCTGCTTAAACATCACTAAATGCTTGGCTTGTGTCTGTCATGTTGCTATTTGATTCATGTTTTTATTGAGTTCCTAAATATTCTTTTTTATTTTTTTGCTATACTGTTCCAGGGTTGGCTCCCAGTTCAGTATGAGGACTTCTATGTCATTTCTTTTGGAAGAATTGATTTGAGAACAACATATCATGATAGCAGTCAGATCTGGCCCGTAGGATATAGGTCGGTTTGGCATGATGAGATTACTGGATCACTTTTTGAATGTGAAGTATCAGATGGTGGAAATGCTGGACCTGTTTTCAAGGTACGAAGGCATCCATGTTCAGCATCACCACTTCCGGTTGGTAAAACTGTTCTTCTTTATAACAGTTCTAGAAAATCTGATGCACCAGAAACAACGGAAAGTAGCATGAATTTTGAGTCTACCCTGGAGCAAGATGATGATATTTTAATGCTTCTATCAGATCCAACATATGCTGTTCAGGAAATGATATCGTGCTTCAGTAGTAACTTTCATGGAATTTCACATGAATCCTCCATGCACATCGATGCACATGAACAACATGCTATACATCATGTGGACAATCGTTCGGAAGAGTTTGAAGATTCTTCAAAAAGAACTGCTCCAAGGGATGACATTGGAGATTTCTATGTGGAAGGAAGATCACCATTGTCAGTATGGAGGATGGTGTCTCAAACTCTTGTTGATTCATGCCAGGAAACCTATAGACAGTCAGGTTCTTTGAAGTTCTTCTGCAGACACAGTTGTCAAATACCAAAATATTTTGCAGATGGAAAACAAAAATCTCTAGATTATCCTTCTGCCTTAGCTAAGTTTTGCAGTTCTGCTGGTCCCATCAATATACCACAAGTTATTCAGAGTGTCATAGAGCTTGATTCTTCATGCAAATCACTTGCAGAATGGTTAAATCAAGACAGATTTGGATTAGATATGGGATTTGTACAGGAAGTGATTGAAACTTTTCCTGAATCACATGCATGTGTTGGTTACCAGTTTCTGATTAACAAGATCGATGTTTTAAAATCAATGACTGTTGCTAGTGGGGTACTCCTAGCTGTACAAGGGAATGGTGACAGAGGTAAAGATAAAGTTCCTCCATATGGTTTATATAGAAGGCCAACATTATCTCAGCTGCAGGATTTCACTGCTGAACACCAACTAAGTGAGCGCCAACCACCACCAGGAAAACCTTGTAGCAGAAGGCTTCCTCCAGAGCTGGTTGGAGATGTTTATCAGGTATCCTTACTATACTTGCAAATAAAAATGCCTGTCATCTGAGAAATAATTTTATTGTTCCTATTTTTTCTGATATGCACTAATGTCTTCCTCCTCTACGAACAGATATGGGATTTTTTTTGGCGCTTTTATGAAATTTTGGGTCTAAATGAACCTCCATTGCTTGAGGAACTTATGGAAGAACTTATTGATCCCTGGCCCATTGATTCAAAGTACATGGAAAGGGAGAAGCTGGAAAGAGAAATTAAAGATTACAGTGAGTTGGTTGCAAAGCCATGTAATACTTTAAATAGTCAAAATTCACTACCAACATCTGGGGCTGACACATCAGCACAAGATGGAAGCCCATTTATGTTTGTCCCAAATGAAACGGCATCAGCAAGGGAAGCTGTTCAAGCTAAATTGGCATCACGATCTTATGGTAGATGTACTGGTGTAAAATTGACTGAGGTTCACACTTCACTGCTGAAAATTTTGATTGGAGAGATCCTTGGGAAAGTTGCTTTTTATGTGGATCCAAATTCTGATGCTAGAGAATCAAGATCTAGACGTGGAAGAAAGAAGGATCTTGAGAACATGGTTACTGCAAAAGACTCCAAGACTGATATATTACCTGCCAATCAATTAACATGGCCTGATCTGGCTAGGAGATATATCTTAGCTGTTTTATCCATGAACTTTGTTATAGATTCTCCTGATATCTTTGCTCGTGAAGGACAGAAGTTGATCCGCTGCTTACAGGGTGATGGTGGTGTTTTTTGTGGTTCCCTATCTGGTGTTGCTGGTATGGAAGCTGATGCAGTGGTAAGAAATCTAAAGGTTTTTTTTTCTTTCCTTTTTTCTATAGATGTTCATGGAAGAACTATTTGAACTTGCTCCATCAAAAAAGGTTATAAGACATTTATGTTGATTTCAGAATCTGATCAAGGATTCCTGTGTGAAAATTGTTACTTGATGTTTGTACTTGCATGTAATCCAAATTTGAGTCTCTATGCAATTTAAGCCCCCCAAATGTATAATTGTGGTAGAACATTTTTTAAGGTTTTAAAAGATGGCTTTAGGTGGTTGGCTTGTTACATAGTGTTTAAGCAGTGGGAGGGGGCTAGGTAATCAATATTAAAATAAAATAAAATAATATTTAAATTAAAAATTTCTAACATATATATACATATAGAGTATACAAAATAAATTTACAATAAAAAACAATAAAGATAATTGATAACTAAAAACACTGGAATTTATATATTTATTACTGCTTTGTATTTGTTTGGTTCTTGGGATTCCTTATACTGGCGTATCTATGCAAATGTTCTGTATCATTGCTACTGTATTTACATTTGAATTTTACACTGTACAGCTCCATGTTTCAACTAACCAACCTATTGTGAATTGAGAATCAAGTGGCGATTAAATCTGAATCGTATGCTTATACATAAATCTTGTTAAAACTGCCTTACTTTTGTTTTATTTTTGAGATAATGAGGGATCCTGGAGAAGAGACCACATTAGGTCTATTGTACACAGTCTTATCCTGCATTGCAAGAGGTTGTTTTTGTGACTCGAACCTATGACCACAAGGTCACATGGCAATAATTTTACTGTTGCCTCAAGGTTCCCCTTCTGATATTTAGACATAGCATATGAATTTTCAGATATTCACTATACTGCCAAGACGTTGTTGTAGTTACATAGTTAGCAAATAATAAATTACTTAATTTGACTAAATTAGTCCATTCTCAGCTGCGTGCAGAGGCTGAAATGCAGATAACTGATTCTAGAAAGCAAGAACATAAAATCTTGACAGTTGAGCACAAGGATTCTGTTGCAGATGGCTCCTCTGAGTCTGTTGTACATGGGAAGAATCTTCCTGAATGGGCATTACCTCTAGAACCAGTGAAAAAGTTGCCAACTAATGTTGGTACAAGGATTAGAAAGTGCATTTATGATGCTCTAGAACGAAATCCTCCTGAATGGGCAAAGAAAGTTTTGGAGCATTCTATAAGTAAAGAGGTTTATAAGGGGAATGCCTCAGGGCCAACTAAGGTAATGCTTTTTCTTTAGTGTGTTTGATTCTATTACATGACTAATCAATGTGAATCATCTTTTCTTAACAAGTATATATATTCTGTAGTGTCAAATCTTACCATTGACAATTCTTGTTTGCTTGATACAGAAAGCTGTTCTATCTGTCCTAGCTGAGGCCTCTGGTGGAAAGCATTTGCACAGACCAGAGAAGATAAGCAAAGAGAAAAATCCTATATCATTGTCTGACGCTGTTATGAAAAGATGTCGTATGGTACTCCGTCGTGCCCTTTCTGCAGATGAAGGGAAAGTTTTCTGCAATTTGCTTGGATCTCCAATGGCAAATGTTAATGATAATGAAGATGAAGGTATTCTTGGATTTCCTGCTATGGTTTCTCGTCCTTTAGATTTCCGCACCATTGACTTAAGGTTAGCGTTTGGGGCTTATGGTACTTCACATGAAGCTTTTCTGGAGGATGTTCGAGAGGTATGACCACTTTACTTGCTTTATTTTAGTTCAATAGTAAAAATTATGCCCAGTACAATTATTTTTTAACTGTAGGTTGGCTGAATGATGTTCAGTTGAGTATCTTTTACCAGGAGTTTCGCCATGTGAATGGAATTCTTTTGCATTATGTTGTAATTGGTACCCTTAACTTGAAACCATAGTCCATTGAACCATAATTTGAAATCTCGTTCTGAGCTGGATTCTGGTCCCTGTCCAAAATAAGATCATGCTGGCATGCCGGTGGTGGTCAGTGTGTCGAGCACCAACCTAGGCAGGAGGTAGGTGGTTATCGCACACACACAAATGCCACAAGCCTTGCAGGAAGCCTCGTGTGAAGTTGTCCAACCTAGTGTTTCTGCAATTGATGAAAAGTCGCAACATCCTGACTCTAGTTCCATGTAAAGCCAATTGTCCTCTCAAGCAAATAAATCGTGAGCAGAGAAGTCACGAGGAAGTTCTGCCTCTGGTTCCACATGAAGTGTAGGTGAAGTTTCATTTAGAGAAGACACTAGCAGAGAAGTTGTGAGGAAATTTTGTAGAGTTTCACATGCCAGTCATCATGCTGATTCGCAATTGTCTACTAGCACAGAACAAAATTATAAACCTTGCATTGAACTCTTTTTTCCTCAAATTCATAAATATATTGCATTAGAAAATGTTGTATGTTATTAATTATAAGTACTGATGCTAAGGAAGGCATGACATTTGAGCCATTCTTTCTGTGGCTGGTGTGGTTATTACAATTCATGCTAGTTCAGAAATATTCTACTGCTACATACATGCATTTTAGAATTCTCGTACACCGTGCAACTTCCTATTCTATTTTCAGTTTTTTTCCTTTTCCTATTTGATCTTCTTAATGACCCTTTGGAAGGATGAAGAAATAAATCAAAATGATATAGCCTATATGCTTGTTGGTTTTATTTTGTCTAGTTAACATTGTTGTACAAATGATGGCCATTGTTGCATTGCAACTTGTGGAAAAAATGAAAAATAATTGGTTTTCAGATTTTAGTTTGTGAATCTCTACCTTGTTAATTAACTTCTGTGCAGTTCTTGCATAGTATCCGTTTCCTTGTAATATGTCACAATTAAAAATTCATCTTTGTTAGATTCAGTTTTGGAAATTAATGTGCTAGATGAATACTTGATGTGGTTTATACAACGTTTCTTCACTGAAATCTCAAGCCAATACCTCATTGCGAGCTTAGTCTTTTACATAATTTTTGAATAAAAATTAATCTGGTAAGTTTGAAAAACACTGATTTTTCTTTTTTGTTTCCTGCAAAATGTCTCACAAGTTGGATTTGTACTTTATATTAGGGGGAAATTTTAAAGTTAATTTAATTGTGATAACATGTTTGTGTATCGTGTAAAAATCACTTGTACAACACTTTCCCAGATTTTTAATTTTATTTGAAGCATGCAGCTAAGTATCTTGATGATTAAGCATCTAGTAAGTGATAATTGCTTTCTTTTGACAGGTGTGGCATAATATATCAATTGCATATAAGGACTGTCCTGATCTGATGCAGTTAGTTGAGGAATTGTCAGATGATTTTGAATCACTGTACGAGAAAGAGGTCTGTTAGTTTAACTTTTTTTACTCTGTTTTCTTGATTGTATTGATGTAATCATGGCGTCACATACATACTTTAGTATAATTTCTCGCATAGAAATCTGTCAACTGGCTAACGTGTCTGCGATCTTATCTTGTTTTAGGAAAACCCATTGAATTTCAAATGTAATAATTTTAGAACTATGAAGATCTCATTGGCATTTCTAATGCAGTTTTACATTTTTTAGTGTCTGAAGTTTTGTGGACTATAGAAATATTCCCTTAATGATTGACATAGAAATTATCCTATGCAACACACTGTTGTTGACATAGAAACTATCCTATGCAACACACTGTTGTTGACATAGAAACTATCCTATGCAACCCTGTTGTTGACATTGTTTAGGCACCCACAGTTTGAAAATTGTGTCGGGTTGGGTGACAAGGCCAACAATTACCGTGCTAGTAAATTGCTGAAACCAAATATTAGTTGACAATGATGATCTATCTTTTGCAACTCATGCCAACCATGCTATTGTATCAGGTCAACACTTAACACACTCCACTTTTTCAAAGCTTGTTGAGATGAATTCAGATATATTTGACTAATGTCTACTAATGATTTGTTAGTTGAGATGTGTGTTACACTGGTATAACTTGCCTATGTTTGTTTAGTTGAGATGTGTGTTACACTAGTATAACTTGTCTATGTTTGTTTAGTTGAGATGTGTGTTTCACTGGTATAACTTGTCTATGTTTGTTTATTTGTTGTCTGCCTAACTACTATAATGTTATTTTAGAAGTAAATAAGTGGAAGGAGATGAAGTAATCTCATTTAATTGATCTCAATACACTCAAATATAGGCCAAAGCATGCTGAGTGCTGACAAAGTAGCATAATACAAAATTCTAGTTCAATTGACTATCAAATTCTAATTCTTGTAGTCTTATTTTTAGAAATAACAATCCTTACTCGAAGAGGATGAAAAGAGAAAAACTTATTTTAATTAATCTTGGCTTGTATCACCAAATATGGAAACATGATAGTGTTCGCACGAGGTGGTACAGGATAATTCGATTCAATTCACTAACTAATTGTTATAATCTTATTGTAAGGAGCTAAGTGAAGGTGGATAAATGAAGGGGATTAAAGATGTAAAACCTATCAAAATTCATCCTGGTACCCATACATATTGCCCAAAATCTGTATGCAATTCTTTTCATTAAATGTTGCATGACAAATTTTAGCATTTTCCATTAACATTATTTTTTTATTTTATATATGTGTTCTTCTACTCTTATACACAAAATAGTTTATAATTCGTTAATTTTTTTTTGGATCTTGACAATCTCTGATCCAGTAAACTTTTATACTAGTTCTTTTTTGTTAATTTCTATATCTACTTTACATTCTTTAAGATATTAATTAGATACATTGAAGCATATATGACACTACTTTATGTTTGCAACATTGAAGACATAATTTAAACAAACAATTTGAAGTTATCCAGATCGCTGTCTTCTCAACTTTCCCTCTGTTAAAGTTGATTGCTAACCACTTATCTCAATATCTTGAGCTCTTAGGAAAGACATCAATTTTTCTAATGAATCATCACAGGATTTAGAGCACCCTAGCTTCAACATACCCTGCCCCTCATGCTCATCATGACTTAGTGGTATATAGTTTTTGTTTTTTAGTAGAGGTCAAATTTGAACTTTGTATTTATGATAATATGTTAAAATTGATTGACTAACCACTTATCTCATAAGCTTTGGTTGTTATGAAAGTGACTAATTTATCTAATGAATCACCACACTTTATTCATGTGGGATTAATGAGTGTTAAGCATCCTAGCTTCAATTATGTATGCAGGATTATGCACTCTACTCTAAAGAACATTGGAACTTGAGGTTTAAGTTGTTAACACCATAACCTCTTCCTTTCCTTCTTTTGCATGTATTCCTACAAGAATGATGTATTTCAATGTATATTCTGTATGTGACTATGCACATGAAGGTAATCTTATGTTTTTGAATTTGCATGTCAAATGAACAAGCCTCAAAACTGTAAATATTGGATTTTTTTTTTATTCTTCAAAATGTGTATTGTTTTTTTCTGACCTTGTTTTGCTCTCAAGCCAACTCATATTCTCATGCAAATTCAATTTTTTTGTCAGTTTGTGCATGGTTTTAATTTTTGCATCTTTTACCAGCTTGTGTCCAAAATAAGGAGTTGGTACTTATAACCTTTCCTTGTAGACATGTTCAGAAGAGGTTAAAGAATTTGAAGCATGTTCTGTCTTTACAGGTACTTACTCTACTGGAGAAAATTGATGATCTTGCAGGTACTGAGTCTCTAGATCCCGTAAAGCAGAAAGAACTGTATGATATCCTTGCAACAAGTGAAATGCTCAAGGCTCCTTGGGAAGAGGGAGTTTGTAAAGTCTGTGGCATTGATAAGGATGATGACAGCGTTTTGCTTTGTGATACTTGTGACTCAGAATACCATACTTATTGTTTAAATCCCCCTCTTGCTCGGATTCCAGAAGGCAATTGGTATTGTCCATCATGCATCAAGATTCAGTCCACGAAACAAGATTGTAACCATCATACTCAGGTTAGCAAGAACTGTGAGAGGAGATATTTGGGAGAGGGTAATCGTGCTTTTCAAGAGGCTTTGAATCAACTAACATGCACAATGGAAGAAAGAGAGTATTGGGACTACAGTATTGAAGAGGTTAGTTGCATCTCTTTCAAATTTGAATGCATATTTTTTTAGTACTCTTGGTCTCTGGCATGTTTATAATACTATTTGTTAAACTTCCAGAAGCAAGTTCAGGAATAAGGGATGCCCACTTATTTGTTTCTTTCTATGTTTTATGCATGATTCAGTAATTAATTATTTTTTATTTGGTTATTAAAATTAAATTTACACCTAGCTTAAATGCATTTTTCCATGTTGAAGAGCACAACTTTAGGTTCATTTTTCATTATTTTGGTCAAAAGTTATATCTTCTTGATTTCAAAGAAGAATATGCTCACTCTGAACATTGCTTTATTTTGATATTCTTAGTTCATGTTAAATGTTTAACCAACTTACATTAGCTTTCTATTTATCTGGCTGATGTTTCTTGAACATCCAAGTAAATTGAATAAGATATCTTGCTTTATTTGTTTTCCTTTTCTGATCATTATATCTTTTTCTAAAAATTTCTCACATCCTTCTATCACTGTAAATCACAGTTATAAATGAGATTCTTTTGAAGAATGTGATATTCATGCATATAACTTTTTTGCTTTTGAATTATGTTTCTCTATGCTCATTCAGCTGTAGGAGTTGCACAAATATTTCAGGACCTTGAGTTATCTACAGTTTTATGTGGACATAATTAAATAAGAATTACTATTTGAGCCAATTACACAAATAATCTCCAATACTTGGACTTTACACCTATGTTGGATACTTGTACTCTGTCCAAGTAACATAGCACATAAAATCACATTGAGACTAAACAAAATCTTAGTAAGTTCAGTTAGGTTTTTTTTTTAATCCTCTCTTCTTATTCCATATGAGCTGTAGATGTGTGGTTACCGTTTCACATAATATATTGATGTTCATATGTTTTCGCCCAGCTATTAGTATGTGATCTGATCCCAAGTAAATTAAAGTCAAATGAACGTTGAGGTAATGTGACATCAACTATCATACTAGACCATCTTATTTCTTCCAACCCTTACTTTGTATACCTTCATATTTGAAATTAGCCATTTGTTGGCATCCTTCGTTTTTGTGCTTATCTAATTAGGTTTGATATTCTCCTCCTTTTTGACCTGACATTTCTGCTAATTTACCTTATTTTTTAGTTGTTGATATGGAAGATCTTACATTAATGCATGGGAACAGTAATTTGATATTAGTTTGTTTAGAGTCTGTGTCAAAGATTACATTATTTAATGTATTGTGCTAATCTTAATTAATGGATGACAGAGAATATTGTTGCTGAAGTTTCTGTGTGATGAGGTGTTGAACACTGTACTAATTAGGGAACACCTCGATCAGTGTAATGAAAAGTCAAATGATTTGCAGCAAAAATTACGAGCACTAGTTATGGACTGGAAAAGCTTGAAAGTCAAGGAAGAAATTTTGTCCTTGAACATTGCAAGAGAAAGTGCTAATAAATCCAACAAACCTGGTGATGGTGCAAGGGAAGAGGAAGAAGGAAATGCATCTGCTAGGTTAGCTGAGTGTTGTATTGTCAGTGACACTCCTATAAATTCTGATCCTGGAAATGTTCTTGAAACTTCAACTGTTGAATCCGTCCTTGGACAGGATGGACGAAATGATTTCAGCGAGAATGTGGACCAGTTTTCAAAGAGTATGATTGATGCTCAATCTGATCATAGTAGGAAAGTTGAGATACAGTCTGGTGATCAACATACTTCAGACAAATGTGCAGGTGCTAGTAATGTACTCCCCAATGCTATACTCGGCAAAGAAAACCAAATAAAACAAGATAAAGGGTTATCATTAGCTTCTTCTGACCAAGAAAGTAAGAAAGCAAGGGAAGAATCTATCGATGGTTTTGATAATGGAACTGCACAGAGGGGGTTGCTGGGCGATGAAAGCAGCAACCATGAAAGACCTCATGTGACTCAAAATATGGAAACAACTGCAGTAGTGTTTACCCATGCTGACACATCTCGTGGTTCTATTATGGGCACTCACGGAGGTACGACACAGGATAATAATATTTCAAGAACTAAGTGGGTAATGAGTACATCAACTGAATTACTCTCCTCCAACCAAGGTGATGTGAATCAGGGAAACACCAATGAGGTCCATGCCACCTCTATCAATGATCTTGAACTGGATGCTTTAAAGAATCAAATTTCAGATGTAGAGTCATCAATTTCTAGTATTGAATCTCAGCTTATGATGACATCTTTAAGAAGGGATTTCCTTGGAAGGGATTCTTTTGGTCGATTGTATTCGGTTATTTGCAGACCTGGTATGCATCCTTGGCTGGTTGCTGATGGAAGCATGATGGCACCACAAGAGAAGAACAGAATGGAAGAATTAAGCCAACCCAAGGGTAGTGACCTTGTGGATATGGTCTCCCCTAGTTTGGCACCAACGTCTGGGCCAGGTGGATCTGATGCATGTAGCACATCTGTTTGTGATTCACAAAAGTTTAGCTATTGCTCATTTTCTTTGTATGAAACTGACAATGATATTCAGGAAATTGTTAGCTGGCTTAGCAGTGCTGACCAAAAAGAAAAAGAATTGAAGGAAAATATCTTGCAATGGCAAAGACTTCTACATCAAGTGTCTGACATTCTTCCTAATGATTCTCATCCTACTATAAAATCTTCCAATAGCAAGGATTGCATGGCGTATCGACATTTAACTACAAAGGCTGCAATGATTCTTGAAGCCAAGTATGGTCCTTTCTTGGAGCTAGAAACAACTGAAATTCCAAAGAAAAAAGGTAAGAAGGGAAAACCAAGTCATGAGGAGAGGATGTTCAGATGTGAATGCTTGGAACCTGTATGGCCTTCTAGACACCATTGTTTGTCTTGTCACCAAACATTTTCAACTGATGTGGAACTTGATGGACACAATGAGGGAAGGTGCACCCCGAATAGTGCTGGATCTGATGAAAGCAAAGAAAACATTGATCAATCAAAAGTGAAGGGAACAAGGCCTGAGAACATCAGAGGAAAAGAAAATCATGATGAAGTTGATCTCAGAGATGCATCAAAGAAAAGTTTGGAAATCAACTCCAGTTTTATTAGATTCTCAAGGACAACATGCCCTTATGATATTGACATGATCAGCAAAAGGTTCATAGTAAAGAACTCTAACAAGGAGTTAGTGCGAGAAATAGGTCTTATTGGGTCCAACGGAGTTCCATCCTTTGTCCCTTCACCTGCATTCTTTCTGAATTCAGTAGAAGTGCTAAACCAAAGTCTGAAGTCTGATATTAGTGTGAGTACTGGATTGCCCTTTTCTTTAGGAGGGCAATCCTTACCACCTACGGGGATGGGCGGAACAGGGTTAAATGTAACTGAGGATGAAGTTAGAAGAGGGAATGGACAAGCCAGCACTTCTCAGAATTCTCTTGGTAATGCTAATGATGAACAATCTCAGAGAATCAAAAGATCTAGTCGAGGTATTGGTAATGAGGAAGAAGCATCCTCTATGTCTATTAGCACTCAACATTCTGTAATTAGCAGTGGCTACATAGTTCCGGAATCATCATTGAGACCTGTAGTTGGGAAGACATCTGAAATTCTTAAGCGGCTCAAGATTAACTTGCTTGATATGGAAGCTGCACTTCCAGTTGAAGCACTGAAACCATCAAAAACAATGTTGCAAAAAAGATGTGAATGGCGTGCCTTTGTTAAATTGTTGGAGTCAATTTTTGAGGTGAGTTCAATTAAGAAAGCTGTTCCTTTTGAAGTTCCACTTTCTCTTCATTTGATTGTTTGAAGTACATGCCCATTCAAGAGCAAATCCTTTGGCTGTAACGATGTTCTCAGATACCTTTGCTTAGGTTTTACGCAATTTCCTTGGTTGCTTTTAATCGAAGAGCTGCTAAATATTTAATTCACTTGTGATTAGCCTTTAGATGATACAGAGCAATCATGGTATTTATATTTTTGCTTATGCTAGTTGGAGATCTTTTGCTATAATTACAGTTTTATGTGCTCTACCCTATCACAAGTTTGCAGGCATATTTCATGTTATTATCAGTTGGGCTTTTCCTAGTTTACTTTAATGTTTTCTTGTAGGATTATCAAAATTGGATCAGTGTGTATCCTTGTTTTCTGAAACTATTGCCACTACCTGAGTCCCAACTTCCAAAAACCATATTTGAGCAAATTGTTCATTGTCCACTATGGTGTATGTGTGAGTGGATGGTTGATCAGTTATTAGGCCTCCACATAATTTGGGCAATGTCCAGTAATGGTTTTATTTTCTTTTTATTTTTTTCTCTGGAGACATCTACATCATCATCCACTATGCTGTATGTGCAAGATATACAGTTCCTTGGTTGGTAGGACTTTCAAAACTTTGTAAAATGTGTTTGTAGTGGTGTCTCTTCGTTGTCTCATTTGAGTTTCCACAGAAATCTTTTTTTTTATTCATACAGATTAATATACAATTTTGTAGAATATTGCATTTTTTTTCTTAAGTGCTTCTCAATGTTATTTAAAGGAAATGGGTAAGCGAGAAGACAAAGATGATAGAGAACTCGGGTTTTAAGTTATGGTACACAGGAAAGTGTAAAACAAGAAATGGGATGAGTATTGTTGTAGATAGTTCGTTAAAGGATGAAGTTATAGGAATAGATAGAAAGGAATCAGGATATTTATCTTCTGCATGTCCTAACAAAAAGAATTTATATACAAGAAAAGCTAAATTAGTCACCTATACTAATTTGGACTTAGTCGAAATATAATCAGATGTTTCTAATACTTACTCTATCTATTCTATAGTATCAAGAGACGACCTTGAAGAAATACCATCTTCTTCAAACTGCACATTAATTAATTCTTTCCTAAAGACCCTGTATGGAGCTTCTAATAATACTTATGACCATTTTCAACAAGATATGGATGAACTATCTGATCAATGGGAGGATCTATTCACTCCCGCGGATTTGAATCTCATGTTTACTCAACTCAACTCAAATATAGCTCCAGGATGACTAGAAGGAAGACTTGACTTACTTGAATGTCCCCATGATTGGACATTAAAAATAGGTACGGACAATGTTCCTTGTATTATTTGTGGTTTCTACTTCGCCATAGACAAAAGCGGAACGTAAAAAAACAAGTATGCAACCTCTGCTTACAACAATTTTTTTCTATCACCATACCTCTCACTCATCAAGTTCGAGGCAATCCACGAAACATACTTCTTGAAACTCAGGTATCCGTATTAGAAACCCGAATGAATTTGCTTGAGGATGAACTTGACTATAGATGAAGCTACTATCCTTTCTATACTATCCCCAACCCTTATTAAAATCGCTACACAACCATTAGTCAGTACAAAGTTTGTCAATAATATTCACTTACGGTTTTATAATAACTATGATACCTTTAGCACCCTTTTGTCGCTTTCCAAGCTCTGGATTAAGCCACTCCTCCATCCAAATATCCATTTAATTCTTGTACTTAATTTTCTTATTGCTCCTGATCGAGCTCTGTTGCTCACAAAGGACTATGCTCTCTTTCTCTCTACGCCGGTCATCTCTCCTATTGTCTCTGATTATCCTTCCCTTGTGCGTCCGCGTGGTGGAACCCATTCTACCTCTACCGCTATTACTCCAAACTCTTCTACACAGCCAATACCAGTTGTTCCTTCTCTTATAATCAATAAGGAATCATGTAAATGTCTCGACAAACATCCATGTAACGGTTTCTACTTTCCAATTCACTAGTTTTATAGGAAAACTAGATATATTTGACTGTACAAGCTCTTATCTAGAAGATCTTACTAATCAAAACTGGGATATACCTCAAGACATTCTCTTTCCAAAACTTTTACTTCCGCTAATAAATACATAACAATCAGACTTAGATTCCTTAATTTCCAGGTTAGAAAAACTAGAAATTATATGAAAAAATCCTGCAAATTAGCAATAATAAATTCTGATCTCACCATAAAAGCACAAGATTTAAGATACACCAACTGGGAAATAGAAGAATGTGCTATGCATATCAAACAATTATTAAACCTTGGAGCAAATCAAAGATCTAGTTCTAGGCATAGAAGTCCGACCTTTATAGTAAATAAAGGAGCAAAACAAAAACGTGGTCAATCACTCTTTAATTACAAAAGATTAAATGATAATTGTCAAGAAGATGGTTATAAAATACCTGATAAAGACCAACTGTTCAATAAAATACAAAACTCAAAATGGTATTCAAAGATTGATATGAAATTAGGATTCTAACAAGTTAAAATGCATCTTGATTCTATTGAATGAATAATCTTCTTATGTCTTGAAGGTCATTTTGAATAGTTAGGACAAGGAAGAATTACACTTCAACCCATATTTCTTCCAAAATACTCTATTTTCCAAACAAAATGGAAGACAAATACATTAAGAGCTTTTCTAGGACTTCCAAATTATGCCAGACATTATCTCAAAGACATGGAAAAAATTAGTGGACCTTTATATAACAAAACGTCAATCACGGGACAAAAATACTTTAATCAACAAGACGTTGAGCTAGTTAGGCAAATCAAAGAATTAGTTAGAATCATTCCTGTGTTAACTCTTCCACTTGATTTTGACTATTTGGTCAACAGATAGATGCGAGACCGGTTGGGGAGGAACTTTATTGAGAAAAATATCCAAATACGATCCAAAGACTCCGAATCTTTATGTCGGTATGCCTCAGGCAAATATAAAGAAAAAGGCCATCTGACTTCCCTAGATTACGAAATATTAGCAGTTATACATTCCGATTATTTATTTGCAACAAACAAGAAATTACTATCAGGACAGACTGTGAAGCTATCGTAAAATATAGCCAACAAACGAAGGGATTACAAAAAGGATTAAGTACAAAGATGGTTAAAATTTACACAATAAAGGCTTAAGAATCCGATAGCAACATATAAAAAGAATAAATAATTCTCTAGCAGATACTTTATCCAGACTTTTACACTAAACTTCTCTTTCAGGAATGGATAGATAGAAAAAAGTACAAATTTTTGCCAAAAAAACCATGAGGTTTGGCAACCAAGACTTACAACAATTCACAAACTATGAAGATCAATTCTACTTCTCGTCGAGGGAAAGACTTCACCATATACAAAATCGTTTAATTGACATTTGGAATATCCCTACAATACTCGGGAGTTCTAGTTACAAGATTGTTGTGATCAATGCTTTATCAAGTTATTTCTAACAACAATACAAATGCCAGCATGCAAGAAATTTTCGTGCTATGTAGTCTTTTCCGAACACAGAATGGAGTTTACCATGATCGGGAAGAAGTTAACATAACATGTGAACATCCATCCTACAAAGGGTTTTACTCTCTTGACGAAGCTTTTACTTCTATCAGGGCAAACTTAGGCTCTAATTTCTTTATCAGCACTTTATTAAAAACAGGAGAAAATTTTTAAACTCATACTATTCGAGCAGACAAGACCTCTTCGTTGGGCCAGATTCACAGGCCCAACTACTTAATTTTGACCCAACTTAAAACAAGAGCCGCCACAATCGCAGAACAACGAGCTTCAAAAACAAGATTGTTAGGACTCCCAAATACAATTCCAGAGGATATTTCTACCTATGTCCGTAGCATGGCAGAAAAATCTACTCTACAAACTTTCTAGGACTTATGTGAAGCCATTTTTAGCCTTCCACAGAAACCCTCCCAAAAGGATGACCATCACATCCGAAGCCGAATTCTGTCCTAAACTGAAATGTCAAAAGCTCAACAATACATGTGCAGATTCAACTAAATATGATTGTCAATGTCAACTACTTTACTCCTTCTGCAAAACAAATATTGATTTAGAGACATGCAATCCCCCACCATTTAAAGGACGACTTATTACGCCATTCACACTAATGGACTATGAACTTCCTACAACTATGAGTACATGACCCACTCTCAGTCAAAATCTTCCCAAAGAAACTAGGGAATATTATCTCCCTAGCTCTAAAAGAAGAAGAAACATTTGTAGTCTGTACTTTCGATAACTCTCCCCTAGAATGGTTAGAGCTAAAAATCAAACTAGCTAGACATTTGATCAAAATAGACATCAATGAAGTCAATGGCTTTCAATCAGAACTTGAAGACTATCCCTCTGACCATATATTGAATGGGATGCACTACAACACCAGCCGACCAACTCAAACACCGGAGGGCTTCAGTGGACTAATTTGGTCATGGGATAAACTCGAAGACAGGACAGCTTCTTACTTGCAGGAGAAACATATACCGAAAAGATCTACGGGCCAAAAGACATGAACACTAGAATTTTTCATTTAGTTTTACTATCCAATATACTACTCTCCTACAACATTATTAGAGAAAGACAGAGCGACTAGCAAACAAGAAATTAGCAAGCTCGGCTAGAGCCTACCGAGCGGCCCTGAACAGAGCTTGTAACTTCACCCAAGCTAGCAGCTTCCGAGCTCCATCCTTGGACTCGGTTGGTGAACACAACCTTGACAACATGATGAAATCCTAACCCAAACGACAAGCCAGGACAACGACTTTTACAAAACGTTAGCCATGACGTTAGACAACACTATTTATACAAAAACGTCAGCCATGACATCAGACAATACTGACTTATTTTTCCCCGTAACAAAATTCTCTACGCACCACTCAGGATTTTTCGGCGCCACATCTCTTCTCTTTTTCTCCCACCAATAGTTCCTCTCCACGCGAGCGCTTTCTTCTCCACTAAGAAAGTCCCCCACTCTTTTGCTCAACAGTTGTTCCTCTCTTTTTCCTTTCGAAGTAATCCTTTACTAAGAAAGACCCCTTCTCTTTTGCTCAACCGCTGTCCTCTCTTTTTCCTTCCTCACGAAGCAATCCTCTAGCAGAAGCTTTCCTTTCCTCTATAAAACCAACCCAGACCTTCAGTAAAGGGCATCCACGATCCCAGCAAGAAGCAAGCAAGTTTGATAGCGTATACAAGTTTGAGTTTCCTAGTAAGTTTTTAGTTTGCAAGTTCTGTACGTAAGTTTATTCTGCAATTTCCGTATGTAAGTTTCTTCTATAATTTCCTATTTCAAGCATTGTAAGTAACTTTTATGTACATAAAGTGTGCATGTGTACTTTTCAACCTTGTCTAATACAAGTTATTATGAAGAACTAATCTTTTTCTAGGTCAATGAGAGGCTCTGCTATCAGTTTTCTCGACTTAATCTTATCCTTTGTCCTTATCCTAATAACATTTGTGAATGATAAACAACCATATAAGATTTGTGCTGGCTAAGTAAGCAAGGCGCACCGCCTACTAGCTGAAAATAGCCGGGGCTACGGTTGACTGTTGGTTCCTCTACAGGTGAGACTTATCGGATAAAATCAAGAAGAAAAACAGTATAACATTCTTTCCTATAACCTAGTTCTCTCAGAAGAAAATTACGCACGATTACCCACAATTGCTTTTCACTTTTTATAGTTCACTCAATCAACTTCGCAAGAAAAAGCACAAAAAGTTGGTATTGTAGTCGTTCTGTCTTCTGGTCACTCAATCATATCCGTTCTGTCTTTCTTGTTTGCTAGCCGTTCTGTCTTTATTAGCACTCTCTTAGTTAACGGTTATCAAAAGAGACTTTTGTGCTTCTTCTTGTGAAGTTGATAGAGTGAACAGTAAAAAGTGAAGTAATTGTGGGTAATCGCGGATGATTTTCTTCTGAGAGAACTAGGTTATAGGAAAGGATGCTATACTGCTTTTCTTCTTGATTTTGTCCGGTGAGCTTCACCTGTAGAGGAACCAACAGTCAAACCTTAGCCTGACTATTTTCAGCTAGTAGGCGGTGCGCCTTGCTTACTTAGCCAGCACAGGTCTTATGCGGTTGTTTACTATTGTCCCTATACAGTCACAGATGTTATTAGGATAATGACTGAGGATAAGATTAAGTCGAAAAAACTGAGAGTAAAGTCTCTCGTTGACCTAGAAGAAGATTAGATAAGGTTGAAAAGTACACATGCACACTTTATGTACATAAAAGTTACTTACAATGCTTGAAGTAGGAAATTGCAGAAGAAACTTACTAGGAAACTCAAATTTGTACACGCTATCAAACTTGCTTGCTTCTTGCTTTTGGGATCTTGGATGCCCTTTGCTGAAGGTCTGGGAGGAAGCTTCTACCTGAGGATTGCTTTGTGAGGAAGGAAAAAGAGAGGGACAACTGTTGAGCAAAAGAGAAGAGCCTTTCTTAGTGGAGGATTACTTCGGAAGGAAAAAGAGAGGGGTAGCTGTTGAGCAAAAGAGTGGGGGCCGTTCTTAGTGGAGAAGAAAGCGTTCGTGTGGAGAGGAACTATTGGTCGGAGAAAAAGAGAGGAGATAGTGGCGCCGAATGATCATGAGTGGTGCGTGGAGAATTTTGTTACGAGGAAAAATAGGTTAGTATTGTCTGACGTCACGACTGACGTTTTTGTAGAAGTAGTGCTGTCTAACGTCATGGCTGACGTTTTGTAAAAGTCGTTGTCCTGGCTTGTCGTTTGGGTTAGTTCCATCATGTTGTCAAGGTTGTGTTCACCAACTGAGTCCAAGGATGGAGCTCTGGAGCTGCTAGCTTGGGTGAAGTTACGAGCTCTGTTCAGGGCCGTTCGGTAGGCTCAAGCCGAGCTTGCTAATTTCTCGTTTGCTAGCCGTTCTATCTTTCTCTGATAATGTTGCAGGTGAGTAGTATGTTGGGTAGTAAAATTGAATGAAAAAAATCTAGTACCCATGTCTTTTGGCCGGTAGATCATTTCGGTATATGTTTCTCCGGCAATTAAGTAGGTGTCACTATCTTCGAGTTATCCCATGACCAATTAGTCCCTTAGATTGAAGCCCTCCAGTATTTGAGTTGGTCGGCTGGTGTTGGGTCAAAGGGATAGTCTTCAAGTTCTGATTGAAAGCCATTGACTTCATTGATGTCTTAAAGTTCTGATTGACTTCATTGATGTCTATTTTGATCAAATGTTTAGCTGGTTCGATCTTTAGCTCTAACCCATTCTGGGGGAGAGCTATCAAAAGTTTTTGGGAAGTTGGGGAGATAATATTCCCTAGTTTCTTTGGGAAGATTTTGACCGAGTCTGGTCAATATTCCCTAGTTTCTTTGGGAAGATTTTGACCGAGTCTGGTCATGTACCCATAGCTTGTAGAGAAGTTCTTAGTCCATTAGTGTGAATGGCGTAATAAAGTGCTAATTTATTAGCACTCTAGCAGAGAGTGCTGTCCACCATCACACTATTTTGACTTTATGACATGACCTTCATTGAATGCGTAGCAATTGCCAATAAAAAATCCATCAGATCTGCTATTGAATTTTGGCAGTGTTTAGAATCACCATTATGTAAGAGATGTCGGGCCCACCATATATTGGCATGAAATGAAAATAAACTTGATGGAAGAAAACATGTTCCATCGAATTTTAAAAGATGATTACTAATAAATTTGAAAACTCCAAATAATTTATCATTAGTGAATTGAAATTGAAGAACTTTTAATTAAAATGAAAGAGTTGAACTCTCCTCACACCTAATGCCTTTGCTGTAGAAAAATTGTTCGATGGTTTGACCTTTTGATGACATGGCCTTTAAAGAGTCCCCTAAAAATATTCCTTGAATTTTCCTAGGAGAACTATAGCTACCCATTATCCAGGCTGTTTAAAGAAATCCCTAACAATCTCTTACTTGAGTTTTCTCAAGAGCCTACGAATAATCCTCTACTTAAACCTTGTATAGAGACCTTGACAATCCTTGAGTCTCCTTAAAAGCCCTCTAACAATTCTTAGATTAAAGCTCTTAAATGATTCCTTCATGATCTTTTACTCGAATCTCCTTAAGAGTCCTATAGTAACTTCTTCTAAAGTGCTCTTGATAACTTTAGATTAACCTTCTAAATAGTCTTCTAATGATTCTGCATTTGAACCTGTTAAATAATCCTTTACTTGTCTTCTAAAGAGTCCCCTACCAATTCTTTACTTGAATCTTTTGAAGACTTCCTCGACTATCGTTCACTTAAATATTTGCAAAGCCTGGAGTTAATTTACATATTATTGTCCACTATCTAAATCATTATTGTCACACTACCTTAAGGACTCGAAAGAAAAAGAACAAAAGAAAAGGTAGAACAAAACTTGCTAAAATTAGTTATAACAATCCTAGTAAGATGTCTATTAGTATGTTTTAGTAATTTGTAAGTGTAAAATTTGTCACCGTATTGATTTGATTTCTTTGCCTACTTTCTATCAACCTATTTGAGGATTTTACTGTGTGAATAGGGACATTGATACTATGAGAAAGATTGTAGAGTCAAAGACAATGATCTATAGTACACATGCATTCATTGGCTCTGGAATTCTATAAGAAAGTTCTATGCAAACATTTACATTCATTATTAACTTACCAACTTATTTAAACATTAGTCAAATTTTAAATTAGAGTATATGCTAAATTATTAGGGGACATTCGAGCATCCACCTTTGCATGTTGACTTCTTTCATTGGGAAGCCACATAAAGGAGAGTCAA
>JBBUKS010104265.1:0-22877 GCA_038050645.1 Hedychium gardnerianum
GGACGAACTGACGGAGGCGCTGGGGGCGAGCATTTCACCTTTTATCACAATTGGATGTAACTCGGACAAAATTAATTTGAGGTCTTCTATCAGGAATCAACTTTATTCTAACTCGGTTTGATCGAATTTGAGCTCGACTTGACTTAATCCGAGCTCATCTTAACTTTGACTTCTAGCAAAGTTTGACTTTTAACTTAATTATATCACATGATACTTACTCTACCATATTATTATATATATATATATAATATTGTTATATCAAAACAATCTTTATTAAATTAGTTAAAATTATTTAAATTTTATTAAATTATTTTAAATAGATCAAAATCACCTACTTAAGCAGTTATTACAGTGCTAAACTAATTTGTCAAAATTACTTAAATTTTATTATAAAAAAAAAATATATATCAAAATCATTGTAAAATAGTTATAGTAATTATTTATTAATTATATATAGCTATAACAGTTGTTATTTATAATAGCTACTAAGTAGTTATTATAATACTACGATAGTATTATATTAGTTGTTGTTATAATAATTATAAAATAGTTGTTATAGTAATATTTTCGAAATAAATAATATAATAGAGCATCCTTTTAAATATTTTTTTAAAAGAATGTTTTATTAATTATTTGCAGAATTTAGGATGTTATAACTGACTCCAGATTAGCAGGATGCCTCCACATGTCCCCACCTCTAGTTGTTAAGTTAGTTTGAGTTGGTTTAACCTCTTGGCTTGTCGACATGCCAAACAATCTGATCTCCCGGCTTATCGACCCCAATCTTCTGACATCTCGACTTATCGCCTTGTTGAGCAATTCGACCTCTCGATCTCTTGGCTTTTCGATCTGCTTCCGAACGATCTCTCAACATGCGAAGGGACATGATAATTATATATCATAACTCATGAAAGGACATGACGATTATAATAAAATCTTTTAAAGAGATGTATTTCTTAAACTTCTCTCCATAAAGTAAATCTTCCTTATAGCAAGAGGAGGGGGAGATTTCAAGGAGGATACAATGATCTCATCTATTTTACTTTGTTTTTTACCTAACTCAGCTTTTTATCTCCTTTCTCTTATATTTGTTTTTTTGGAGCTTCATAATAACTTAGACATAAGAGAGGAATGAGTAACTTCCGGTGAGTCATTAAACACATGTTATTTTTCGCATGATCGATCACATTACAAGAAAAAAGTTTTGAAGTCATATTATCGCGATGAGATTTCTACTGCTATATTATCGCGGTGAGATTTTCGATCGAATCGAGATGTTTTTTTTTCCTAACAATATATAGATAAATAATAGATTTTTCTGGTCTAAAAAAAAAAAGAGAGTAGGGTTCGTGAGGATACAAACTTCGAATACTGAGCATGGGCGAGTCTAGTTGAGGGGGACCGAGCTAGAAGAGTCGGAATATGGTCACAGGGAAACCAGCAGCAAAGTCGGAATATGTTTATGATGATTTCCTTTATGTAAAAAAATTAATCCATTTGTTGTTAGGCTGATTGATTTCCGTTCCCGTCACAAACACGTTGGAATAAGACTGGATCGGTTTTTTTCTCTGTACAGTCGTTCATTACGGCCGAGAATCGATTCTGTTCGAATAATTATCGTTCTAATTTTCCTTTTTCATCCAAAAGGTGATTTGGAGTGGGATTTCGATTCCTACTCCACAACATGCTTCTATCCTCTATGATAAAATAGTGAAATCGTCAATTTATTATCACGTGATAAATTTATAAAATTAGATAAGAATTGATTCTCTATAAAATCGACGAAAATATCCTGATTTATTTCAATTTCTTGATTTATTCCTTCCCAATAATATAAGACAGTTGTAAAAAGTCGCTAAAATGATAGATTTCATTTTTTGCAAAAAATGATGAAATCGCCATCTTAGTGATTTCTTCAAAGCAATCTCATACTTTTTGAAAAAGAATAAATCACGAAGACTTCTTTAAGCAACAATAACATAAGTAAAGGGATGAGACAATTAGCGAAACATTGTGTATCCGTTAAGAATCAACTTTAAATTCATTTATGGCAATATCTTTTTATGAATCATCTACATCAGCTCATAAAAATTGAGAGCTTCCATTCTTATTGATATGAGAGACTGAGGTAGAAATTAGGAGTGAGATGTACGTTGAGTATAAAAATGATGAATTTTAATGGATTAAATAAAAAAATTATATTGATGATTGTATTTTTTTTAATTATATTATTAAAAAATATATAATTGAACATATTTTAATTTGGACTAAATTAGAGTTCAAGACAGGTATTATATGAATTCATCCTTAATTGATCTCTCTTTTTTATCTCCGGTATTATGAAATCCAAGAGAGGCAAAGGCATGATTACGAAAACTATTAGTCGTTTAAGTTAGAATGAATAAGTTTAGTTTAATATTCAACTTGATAAAAATTTATTTATATTCATTTAATACGTGCAACAAAGTTAATTAAATGAGTATATTTTAACAGCTTGAACAATAAAGAAAAAAAATCAAGCAAGCAGCTTAATTAATTTTAAATTTGATTTGATTCTATTATTTTATCAAATAAATTTAAAGCTTAACAAAATAAAGTACTTATTTACAACTCTAGGAATGAGACTAGCTTTGTGGAAATGAGTATATTTTTCAATTGACGATCATTGTTTCAAATCATATATATATTTATATTTATATCCTACCAACATAAGCAAAGTTGCTAACCCTCAATGGATGGAAAAATTGTGTTATCTACTTACAAAAACATCTTTTGCTCAGTCATGTGAAACATAAGTGTCATTTTTGGCATAAATCTTTTTCTTTGGACTTGTTTGAGGAATCGGTCTCGTGATCAAGCACAACCGTCGCACAATAAGACAATAATACATATCAAGTTACGCCTATATCATATGACAAATTTGAATGGACTTTTTCCCGCCTTGGATAGGGACTTCAAACTAATGCATGGTTTCATATCATCTCTCATTAACATGGATAGATAAGCAAAAAACAGTTACATTGATAGGTTTCACACATATATAGACGGCATTCCTTATTTCTTCGGGTGGTTGATTGGTTTGGAGCTCAGATGGTAGAATACTCGCTTAGACAATAGATACTCTTAAGTCTCCGAGAATAAGTATTGCTACATGTCAATGACCCTGAAAGAGTCACGATTCTTGACAACGATGTCGTACATGTGGATGGACTTGAAGCGGGCAAAGTCAATCGGGAGGGAGATGAGATCTAGTGAGGAGCGCTTGTGGAATTGGAGGAGGTCCGGGTCCTCATAATAGCGCTCCCAACCCAAAGCCATGAGCCTAAGTTCAAGGGAGACATAAGAGCCTATCACCTCATTGGCGGGGGTGAAGACGAGGACCTTGCGCCTAGCCGTTGATGGCTGCTCGGTGCCAGAGGTGTTCTCGACCAGCCGCACCACACCATTCTTGAACACCCAAACACCAGCCATGAGATTAGGGAGCTAGAGAGGTTAGTTGTTGATGTGGTTGGGATGGAGGAAGTTGTTGCTCATTGGAAGCATATTTATAGCGAGTTTCGATACGTTGGATGAAGATATGATATGAGGAATCGCATGGCATTTGCAGTCAAATTTGAAGGCAGCATCTAATCTTTAAAACAAAGACTTTCTTTTTGGATTGACGAAGGTCGTTTTCCTCATCCAAACTACCACATTTTTCATGGATAGCTTTTAAACAAAAATTTTTATTCTTAGACATACAGTGACGTACTAACACGAGGAGTGGAACTTATGCGAAAGGTGATGGACTTCATTTACTAATAAAAAAAATGGTAACTCAGATAATACCGAAACTAAAGCGATCGATTTGACTCCACAAAAACTTCTCATCAACCATCAAGATAAATCAAAAAATATTTACAACGGACGTTCATTCACTAGTAAAGATCTTAGTCCATGTATTCACGTTTTCATCGACATTTACCTGAACTCCACGTGAAGACTTCCGATCCCAACCTACTTATCCTCAAACCTCTACGTAGTGTTTCAATCAAGTTTCACACCATAAGTTCTCGATCAAATTACTTTGGTAGAGAAATTATAATTTGAAACTCGATATTCAATTCGAATCCTAAAGATATTGTTCAACTTTTTTCTTTGTGACCATTCTAACTAGTAGTGCCGTCCTTTTCGCGAGGAAGATCTCATCTCATTAGTTGGGCATATGTACTCTAAGTATATATTCTCGTATTCACTCTTAAAGAAAAATGGAGAAAGAAAATACATGAAGAACAAAAAAAGGAAATTATATAAACAAATATGCATCGATATAAGTTCTACTAATTTCAACTATTTCAGAACCACTAGCTACATCAATTTTATGTATCAAACTATATATAAGATTGCATTGCTAAAAACTCTAAGATCCAATTTTTCTTAAATTATATTATTTTTACTTATTAGACTGTTCTTTAGAACTAATGTTCGACCAAAACAAAAAACTTGTTTGATAAACAAGTCAAAAACATAATTAAGAGAGAATATATAAAGTGTGTGGAGATTGGTGAGTGTGAATTCCTTCCAAACTGTTGATAAGGTTTGTTTTAGGAGAGTATTTATTCCATTCCATTAAATTAAGAATCTATAGGTTGCCATCCGAAGCATGTGAATTTCACGTGGGAGTTTTCCTTTGCATGGAAAGGAGCATCCACTCAAATGTTTTTTTTTTTTTTTTTGAGTTTCCCTTCTCTTTTCCATTTTGGATAGTTCGATTGTTGAACTATTTGCATAGAACTGTGAGAGAAGAGAACTGATAAAGGGAAGAATTCTGGGGGGCATCGGAGGCTGCCGTTAGCCGACAGGTACTTTGCCCTAGCGGTCTCGGCAAGCAGGCTGAAGAAGGCAGAGGAGGGGTGAAGAATCTCAACCTACGTACCAGTTTTTCGAGTCTGTCGTATGGAGCATTGAACTAAGAACAGTACGAAAGTAAGGTGTAAAAACAGGTCAGTTGAAGTAAACAATGACAGCATTAACAAATGTTGCATTGGCATAACTGGTTTGGAATGTTTTGGGCATTCCCTCCCAAATCGAAGGTGGATTAGCCTCTTCAGCTGCTTCTAGGAAACAAGAACAGGCGAGTTCATTCGAACCGTTCCATCTGTAAATAAAAGCAATTCGAGCATGAGGACTCTTGATAGGTAGTCAAAATAACTTTGATACAGAACGAACTTCTCGAGCCAAGCACATACAATTCTGAAAGTGAAATACTAATCGACTAGTACCAACTACCAATCTCTGCTAGCATTGATACCGTTTATTGGTCAACTTTGTACCGTTAAGCAATGATAGGAAACAATTTTCATGAAAGTGAATGATATCGACCTATTAAGTTGAAACATAAAAATAAAAATAAATAACTACCTTCCAAAGGCCATCATTCAGATAGTGCATGTTGTCAACTGCAATTCCTTTGTTGATAGATTTTCTGCACCAAGTAAAAAACAAATGTTCATTGCAGGATCATTCAACATAATATAGATCAAGATAGACGCGCGGCACTAAAATGTGCATATGATGCAACTATCAATATGATAAACCCATACAGAATATCCTGCATCTATTATTATATTGATGAATTGTTGTATGGATGAAGATCATTAATAATAAAGAGCTTGGTTGAAATAAAATTAAGATTTCGGAATTTTGTGATCATGGTGTCAGTGTGTTCTTTAGGCTAAAAGGAATATAATAATACTACAATCCACCATACTTTCTGAATCAGAGTTTGAATAATTAGAGACCTATACAGATAAAAAAAATTAATGTAGCTCAGGCTATAAAGCTTAACATGGATGCAGACAATTACTAGAAACAATAAAATAAGAAAATACCTATATCCAAGAGTGAGTGTCATTCAACTAGATGATAAATTGAGAATATTGAGATGAAACAAAATGTCTAGAGGCAACCATTAGATTTGATAGTTGAGCTAAATTTAATAGAGATATAAAAGAGAGTGGAAGGAGACCATAGAGAACTATAGTAGATTTAATAAAAATTGGTTTAATAAATCTAAATATTGCTAGCCATACAGCCTAGCCTAAAGTTTATGATGCGCTAATATTCATCTAGCTGACCCAAATAGCTGGAGCAAACACCATCATACTTTCAAACTTGGCGGGTTTTAACCTTCGTACTCTGAAAGTTGTGTTGATACAATCTAATGAATTTCACTCTACGGTGCTTAATTATAATCATTACTGGAAATTGAACTCCAGATACAATCTTATACACAAGTTATTGGATGTAGATTTGAATGATCATAACCACTCGCACTGACTACTCTGGCTGTATGTCATAATTAACTTACCAAATTTTTTTTTTTTTTTGATGAATAACTTACCAAATATTGTTTGCATGCTAGGTGACTAAAATGCATCAATATTTTCTATCCCAACTGTATGTAAGCACATTGAAATGTAGACATTAACATTAATTGGACTTTATATTAATAAAAGGGCAACTCACATATCTTTTGCTGAAATTTTTGTAAATCCAATAGCCAAAGCATGTTGTTTTCCCTCTGCCATTATGGCCTACAAGAAAATTTGAAACAGTTCAACTTAACGACATCAAAGATTTGAAATTCAACATACTTTCATAGGCTCAAGCAAACATTTATCCACAAATAACAGGTGCATTATGAAATAATTGCAAACCTGGCATGTTTAGTAGACTAAACAAACCAACTGTTAAAAAAGTAACTATCTCATAATCAAGGACCAAGGATGGGTTTGATATGTTAACTGGAATACAAGGATTTTACAACATATAAGGCGAAGGGTACTGACTTTCTTTAATATCCAGGCTCGAAAGAAAAAGTTACTATTCGCGTATGAGACCAAAAAAATCTTCAAGCTTCAAACTAAATCAAAGTTTCACTTCGTTGGATATCTCAAACATGAGATTTATTGCTGAAATAGATTCAAGGATTTCACATTCCCCCAGTGTCCATGAGAAGCTTCCATCCTGGGAGTGGTTGCATGGTAGAACTAAAACTTGAAAGCTTGAGGATGTCCGACTCAAATCCTCATGTGGAAGGGCTATAACAAATGATGTTTGCAACTTCAATGAGAATAGAACGGGGAATGTTACCTTTAGAATAGTGTGAAAATCATAGTCCAGATTTGAAGAAAAAATGGATAAAATGCTAGTATTTCCTAAGAAATCTCATACTAATTGAGTTAAACATCTCCTATCCAGAGTAATCAAAGTGACAGATTATGAAGGAATGACTGAGTGATTACGTTAAATTAGTATCTATATGCTGGCAGATCATACGGCAAAATCAACGTATGCAAATAGATGGATGTTGTATCTTTTGCACTAGCATGGACTGGTGCAGTCACCACAAAATATTGTATTTATGCAAATGCCCAATGTCAAAGTTAGATGCATTCCCAAATGATGGTAACTCATCCATTCAAACGTCATAAATTTTTTAAATTTATAGATATGAAATTCATGATTGCATAATTTAATCATTCACCTCACATATGTTTAGTAACTTTTTATTCCTTTATAACAGTTAGCTAAGTAAATATACACTCTCACATATCACTACGAATACAACTTGTGTCAACTTTGTGTTGTCAATTTTTTTAGCAGGTGGTGTCAACAAGTTGTCTTAAATAGGTTTAACATGATATTATTCTAGTGCTTTCATATTTAATATGGTCCTAGTTAGCTAGCAAATCTTTGACAAATTATGGAGTTTTTAATCACAAAGTTAAGTAAATAATTAGTAGCTAAAAAGCTTTCTAACACGAGAATATAGAAATGCATGTTCAATAAATAAATCAGTAAAGTAGCCATTAACTATGTTTCTATAATAATTATTCAAAAAAAATCATTGTTATAACAGAAAAATAAATGTTGGCATGCAACATTCTCTCACATGCAATTTTTTTTTTGCATAATTTCTCATCCAAGATGAATTATCTTGCACTGTCATCTTCAAGTTTTTATATAAATCATTGTTGAATGAATTCAAGAGTCGATGATAACAAAATGATTCTCAAAATTGCTAAAATTTTCAAAAAAATAATAATAAATAATAAAAGTTTGAGATATTAGAGGAAATTAATTAAGGTATATGCTCTTGTGTTTGGACAGTATTTGAATTTTCATCATTTTATGTATGCAAAAATCAAATTTGAAAGGGAAAATATGAAAAACAACTTATTGTTAAAATTCTCTTTGCTAAAAAATAAAGTACATTTGTTTTCTTATCAATAAGCAAGTAATTAAGATTTTTCTAAAACTAATTTTTATCAATGTATTTAAATTTATCATAAGATTCTATGAGATGTAGTAACTAGCATGGTGATTTAAGAGTGAGCAAGGCATGAAATTCCCCCAACTCCAAGGGGTACATACAATTAACCCTTAGTTCTATTGCTCGCTCAATGTGTCTTGTCCATGTTTCAAGAATAAAGAATTTGATTATGCTTCCAAATATTTTTATATGTAAATGAACATGTACCACAGGAGTTTCCTCCAATACTTCTTCATCCAGAGCTCCGCCAGGTGACGTGAGTCCAGGACACATTATGTTTGCACCTGATAGGACAAATTTAATAGCACCTCTGTCTACCTGAAACTTCTTCATTATATCTGGATCTGAAAGAGGAAGAGTAAAGTTTAAGAGAGTAAAGAACATCAGGAAAATATATGCGGTCACAATATATGAGATTCAATAAACAAAACACAAGAACCATCATTCTTCATTGTTTCATATTGTTGAGGATGTCATGCAACATGAAAAGCATTTTCAGACTTGATAAAGTCAAATCCATTTCCTCGAAGAGAATGCATTGCACTAAGTTGCTAAGGTCATATGAGTTTTCAAAGATATGATACAAAAAAAAAATAGCTGTAAGTATATTGTACTTTAATCAAGATGAGTTTTATAATATAAGGTATATTTAAGTTATAACAAGCATTTGTTTATAAATAACAACTAATCAAAACTGATAATAGGAGTAAGTACTTTATTTAGTTTTAAATCTAGATAAAAAGGACAGTCCGGTGCACGAAGCTAACACCAATGCAAGTCCCAAGGAAGGGTCAGACCATATTGGACCTATTATACGCAATCTTACCTTGCATTGCACAAGGTTATTTCTGCGATTCAAATTTGTGACTGCCAGGTCACACAAAAGCAACTTTACCATTGTGCCAAAGCTCCCCTTCAGTTTAAAAATCTAGATGCAATATAAAAATGTGTTTGTGGCTGGTAGGTGTCTAAAAGACTTAACTATGTGATATAGTTACAAATTAAAGGTCCTACATATCTTACACTGATAAACTAATCTAGATTGTCTAAGCTGAGTACATAATAACAATATCTATTATACAAAAGAATACTACCAAGAAGAACAACAATGTAATTATATTTGATAATGAAAAGGATACTAAAACTCTTGGTGGACCAAATTAACTTAATGAATAAGGGGTAACCATACATAGGATATATAGATCATCTTTAAATCATACATCTAAAAATTGAACTTAATAGTAAAACAATAAAAATATGATTGATGTGATACATTACATTGATGAAGAAGCCTCAATGTTGGCATGTAAGGTCCGTCACGAATGTTGAAAAATAGTGGCACATTGTTCACCACCACAAGGTTCAAATGATTTTGACTAGATAAAGGGGAAATATTAATTAGAGTGCTAATTCTATTGTGATTTCATCACTCAAATCAAACACATTAATAGTGGACAAATGCTATAATTTCTCAGTATCCATATGGTCCACAAATTCAAGTCCCAATACAACTTTTCAATTTCAAGAGTTGTGCATAAGAGAGTAATAAAATGCTAACAAAAGGTAAAGTAGAAATATAAATTGCCAAATACATTTATTCAAAAAGCCCCACTAGAACAAATTCTTTTTATCAAGCTACTAAAATTGAATAAAGAATGACAGAAACATAAACCATCACAGTATAGCCTAAGATTAAAAAAATAAGAAAGAAAGTACCCCCTCATTTAAAAAGGAACAAGGTTATTGTTCCTATTAAAGGAAGCACCAAAATTGACAAAAAGAGACTCATCAGGAAAATAGAACGAGGCTATTATAATAAATTGGTAATAAAAAAAAAATATATAACACAAGGAAACATCAAGAGACATGTTTAAGAACCAGCTAGCAACTCAAGCTTGTAACCCTTTGGAATTGAAACAGGCATCAAAATATATCGCATAGCATCAACACCTTTTCCCCCTTCTTCAAACTAGATCATGGGTTACATCTACTAGAAAACTCTGATCTTTTCTTCAATTATAGTAGTTTTCGATTCCTAGAAAATAAATTTTGCCCTGTATGCAAATTATATCGTATAATCAAGTAGTATTATAAGAAATATATAATTATAAAAATTAGCCTTATAACAAATGTAATTCTCTCAATACAGTCATGCTTCTCAAGTTGATTGATATATGGGTAGGATATCCAATCAATTGAATCGTTTAAAAACATGTAAAAAAAAATCTAAAAGAGCCTACAAGTTGACTTGATTAAAATCTAAATATCATATCCAAGTGAAAGCTTACAAAGCTATGCACAAAAGAAAGGATGTACCAACCATTTTGCAACAATGAGAGGCACCTTTTTGGGAAGCATGTCCTCCAACAAAGGTTCCAGACCAGGATACTGTAATTAAGTTATTATATCAGATATAAAAACATACTATCGTGATGCGACAATAGGTTAATATTAACCACAATAGAAAGGAAAAAGACCTCATCAGCTATGCTTTGGCGAATCTTCCGTTGTACAGATGCCTTTACTTGGTTTTGTGCAGATACATCTTCAAAAGAGAATCTTCAAGTGATATGAGAAAATTAGCAATTCAAGCCTATAGGACTCACAATTCATATTCTTAAAGTAAATTGAATTTGTAACTAGTTATGTTTCTAACTAATGGAATACTAGTACAGATAAAGCTTTTGCAAGTTAAGGAAATATGAAACATATGACACATGGAATTTGTTGAATACAACCTTTTAATGAAAGGTATATTTTCAAAATTACCATAATTTTTTAAAGTTTGTATCTAATTCCCTTTTTGCATAGTCATGCTTTCAAGTTTATATAAAAAAGAAAAATTGATACAGGAAGATTAAACATTCAGTGATCATCAAACTATAGACTTAGTGAGAGAAACATGCAGAGAGATGAAATACAATCAATGTCATTCCTTGCATCACCTTCTATTTTTTTACATGATTCTGGAATCTTCTTTAAGGCGCGTCTCATATGTGCACCATTCATCAGCATCATACATTTCCTCTGTAGATCTCTCCTATTTCTTTTGATTATGACACTCATCATGTATTTAGTTAATGGCATCAAGGTAACCAGGTTAATTGTTAGAACAGTGAAGGTAGCATGGTCTTTTAAGACCATAACATCAATGCTACATTTTTTATCCAAACTAGTAGGAAAATTCCTTGCATTCACCAAAATCATGTTTTTTATGGAAGAGGTTTTAGTATAGTGGAGCAAAATTAGAAGGACAGAATCTTCAGAAAATGATGCACATGGATTATTGTAGATTTCACAATCGAAGTCAAAACATGCCCATGGGAAGTGAGGATAAAACATTTGGTGATTAAGTAGCTGTGACATTTCTAAAGATCCATCCTTATTATATGTTTGATTTATTACAATTTCATACATCATTGACCACATTTTCTCCTTCCCAGATAATTGTTATCAATTTAGTGTAGATTGAACCCTTTTCCTAGTGATGAAAAATTACTACAGAATAATAGCTAAGCTTTAAATTTTCATCCATCAAAGTTAAAAATAATAAACAATTTTATAAGTGTATTTTTTTAATGACCTTAAACAACCAAAACAAGGTGCAGAGCTGCAAATTACAGGTCGACAATGTCAACATCAACCAAGAATTTCAACTAACTAAAGAAAAAACAACATAATCAATAAATTATTGCCAACTCAGTCAACGATAAAAAACCCAACTCAAAAACCACTAAAAATGGACTCAAACATGGTGTTCTAGGATCAACTCACCCCACTGCCCTCCAAAAATACCACCCCTGCAAATATATTCCTTCAAGGAATAGTTCAATTCAAGTCCTTGATCTTTTTTCCACAATTTTTTTACTCAAATATTTCGATAAGAGTTGGAAATGCAAGGGGAAGTGACTTTTTTCCTTAACAAAAACTAGAAGCAAACCTAATCATTCAACACTAGATTTTAGTTTTAGAAACATTAAATTTGGGGACTAAATTTGACAAAAAAAATTCTTTCATATTCTAGTAGATCATACATGAATAAGAAACTCAAGTTATATTCTTATGCATAACTGAGTGGATTAGATTAGTCAACCCCACCTAGTGGGATAAGGCTTGGTTATTGTTGGTTGTTGTATAACTGAGTGGATTAGAATTTAGATAATGAAGAGATAGCTTTTTTCCATGGTGCAATCCATTCTAGAAACTTTCTACAATGCCTAATGGGCGTAGGAACCCTTGACAAACCATGTAAAGCTGTGCCTCCCTTTTCCGTTGTGATTTTGTATTTCTTCTTGCCTTTCTTCTCGTTGATGCTATGTCTCAAGTTTTCAAAACAGATAGGAGCTATTATTTTCCTAGATAGAGAAGTCACATAGTCTTCAGTGGTCCTCAATAAAGTGATTGGAGAAGATAAGAGAGGAAGGAATTTTCTTCCAAATCCTAGATTTAATTTTGGCCCAAATTGGGGAGATATGTAGGGAACGAAGTCCAAATCCTTTAACAAACATTTTTCCTTTTAGTTCCATCCAAGTAAAAAGACAGGTGAAAGGAAGATAATGTAGTGCCTAGCTTTCAAGGTACCAACATGTTCATCCATATCTCCTGATCTATGTAAAAGGAGACTAATAGATGGGTCGTTAACCTTAGCTTCATTCTCCTAATCCTAATTATGCGACACCTTTTTATTGAGGAGAAACAACCTTCTGCTTCGACAAATATAGTAAGATAAAAATGGATTACTTCCAACACCATTTCCAAAAAAAAAAAAGAAAAGAATCTCAATAAATCCATCTCTAGTTTGTCCATCAAAATTGCCTCTAAAATAAACGAGTGAACTATCCCATAGAATAACTATCCCAACTATTTAGAATCAACTATATGGATCTTATCATCCAATCAGCTCTATGTCAGACTTATCACCAGTAAGTCAAATCAGTTACATCATTTTATTATATTAATTAAAGTTTTCTTTGATCTCTCCCTACCTCTTAGACCTTCCACTTTAATTGATTCAACTTTTATAACTGATAAATCAATTATAAACAAAAGCACATGGCCCAATGACATAAAAATGATAAAATCCAAACAAAGGAAAAAAAAAACTAAAATATTTCATAACTTTAGTATCAGAGAGTTTCCACGAAATAGATCATATTTTGCCAAGTAAACTGCTCCGCGAACACTTGAAAAATACAAGTTAGCATCTGAACTTTGAACCTAAAAAACACTGATTTCAAGTTCATCATGGCGATAAACATCATAAAGTACGAATCTAATTTGGCAAGCCGAAATCGTGCACAATAACTAAGCGGTAGGCAAAAAGTAGGCCAGAAAACCCTAAAACATAAGGGAACGTATGGAACGAGAGGAATCCACAAAACTGTCATCGGCACTTCTGACGGACAAATGAAGGAGGCGTGATTTAAAACTCAGATGCGTGATTCCACGGACAAGAAAAAAAAAATCATCAAAGCGAGAGAAGAGATCAGATTAAACTGAAACAAGTGCGGTATGGAGAGTGAACTCACTTCTTGAACATGTTGGAAGAGAGATAGCGAGAGCAAGCGCGATCCGGCGAGAGGAGTAGAAGCCGAGAAAAAGAGAAGCTGGAACGAGACGCGGTGCGGTACAGCGTCGAGGTGAACGGGTCGGGCGTTAATTTTCCTTCGACCACCGGAATAAAGAAGAAAAATTTCTATTAATATGCTAATCTACTGTAGTTAAATCTAGAATTTTAAATATATGATTTATCGTTGAAAGACCTGATTTTGACATCATGCAAAAAACTGATAAGGCTATCGATTTAATTTATAAATAAATTTATTAATCATTAAAATAAATTTTGAAAAATAAGTGATAAACGATCCATCCAACAAATTAATATCTTAAATTTTTTATTTCACTAGAGAAAAATATTTATATTATAATTAGAAATCAAACCGTAAATATTTAAGAGATTACATGAGCGTTTCTCCTTTTGCCACAATAAACAAGTCAAGTTGCGCTGGGACGAACGTTTCGCCTTTTACCACTATAAACAAGTCAAGTTATATGACATTTAAACATATTTGATAAGATAATCGATTCAAGTTAAACTGAGCCTAAAATGAACAAAATCATTAAAATGATTGCTCAAACTTAGCTTGAGCTTGATTCATTTAAATATTATCGAGTTCTCAATTTAAACTTATTTGATTGTTTAAATTTTTATATTTTAGTTATTGAGACAAATTTTTTTTTGGTTTTTTTTAGCATAATAATTTTATTGATGAACATTATTCAAAACAAATATTCATAAATATTAACAAGTTGAACACATATGCTTAAACTTATTTATTTAATTTAATAAATTATTTAAATTTATTCATTTAATCGATTATTGAATGAACATAAATAAATTCTCATTAAATCAAATATCAAATTTATTCATGAATATTTGATTAATTTACAACATTAATCATAGCTCGTGGCCTTCTTGTGAGTAGCCGGAGGATGGAATTTTTTTAAAAAAAATCAGAAAAATAATTTTTAAAATGAGAAAAAAAATATTTCATTGTTTTTGACAATTATTTTACCTAAAATGTATTTGAACTTAATAAAAACAATGCGATAGTAAAAATCTTAGAAATACATATTTTTAGTTTTTTATTCATTGCTATAGTTTTGAGTTTTTTATTGTGATTATTCAATATTTTGTAATTGTAAATTTAGTTTAACTAGGTGCTGGGAAGATTTTATTGTATATAATAAAGACATATTAGTTTTCAACATGGTAAAAAATTATTTATATTAATTTATATAAATAAAATAAATTTAAATATGTATAAATTTAATTTATTAATATTCATGAATAAAAATTATACATTACTCATAAATAATATACATAAATAAAATATGCAAATTATATGTTATATAAAAAAAATCTTAAAATAAATAAATAATATTATAATATCAAAATTACTCACCAACTAAATAAACTTAAAAAAAATACAAATACAAAAACAAATTCAAACAACCAAATATACTCAAATTAAGAGTTCTATAAAAATACATACATATACAACATTATTTCACTATGAAAAAAATAAGAATTTATACTTGTAGCATCAAAATATTAATGTAAGACTTCTCCTAAGAGATTTAAGTTTCAAATATTATTTATAATATATTATAGAAATTTTTTCCTTCAGTGAAAAATAGATAATTTAGATGAATCTTTATTAATATTTTTCAATTTACTTTAATGATCGATAAAAAATTTTTATGGGATCGGATCGATTGCTTCAGATTCGATGATATCTGATTAATTATTTTTTAAAAAAAAAATTATAAGTTTTATATCCAAATCTTTTAATCTAATTTTGTAGGAGAAAAAAATTGAAGAGTGAAAATCTAAAGTTAGGTCAAAAGCCCTAATGCAAATCTCATACAAGATAAACCCTAAACAGGATCCACCAAATATGAGATAAGACTGAGAGTCCATTTCCGTCCCTGCTCCCCAATCCATCCACCCAAACGGAATGGATACCCACACGCCCCCTCCTCCTTCCCAGCTCCAGGAACTCACCGCCACCGCCACCGTCGCCGCAGCTTTCGCCGCCGCCGCCTCCCAAGACGAGAACCAAGAAGAACTCCCGACCGCCAGTCTCCCGTTGGCCTCTCTCTCACTCTCATTCTCCCTCTTCTCCCCCTTCCCCAAGCCTTGCTCCGTCGTCCCCTCGCCTTCCCACGTAAAATTCAACGTCCCCTCGCAAGTCTCCTCCCTCTCTCTCTCCCTCTTCCCTACCCCGGCGAAATCTTCGTCCAAGCTCTCCGCCCCTTCCAACATTTCCAATTCCCTCCTGCTCTCCCCCTCGCCCTTCCTCCGCCGCCGCCCCTCCGACCCTTCCGCCGCCTCCGCCGCCCGCCGCTGCACCATCGTCTGGTTCCGCGCCGATCTGCGCCTCCACGACAACGAGCCCCTCTCCGCCGCCAACGCCGACTCCCTCTCAATCCTTCCCGTCTTCCTCTTTGACCCCCGTGACTTCGGCCGTTCCCCCTCGGGCTTCGACCGCACCGGCCCCTATCGCGCTCGCTTCCTCATCGACTCCGTCGCCGAGCTCCGCCAGGGGCTGCGACGCCGTGGCTCCGACCTCGTGGTGCGGATCGGACGCCCCGAGGTCGTGCTGCCGGAGCTCGCCCGTGCTGCTGGCGCTGACGCTGTGTACTCCCACCGGGAGGTGTCCCATGATGAGGCGCGCTCAGAGGAGAGGGTTGCGGCGGCGATGGAGGCTGAAAGGGTGGAAGTCAAGTACTTCTGGGGAAGCACGCTATATCACATAGATGACTTGCCGTTTAAGCTGGAGCACATGCCGACCAATTACGGAGGATTCAGGGAGAAAGTGAAGGTCCTAACCGTTAGGAAGACGATCGAGACACCGGAAGAGGTTAAGGCAGTGCCTTCAAGAGGGAATATTGAACCTGGGGATATACCGAGCTTGCAAGACCTTGGGCTTAATCCAGCTCCTACTATGTCACAGGTTTGGTTTATTGGTTCAAGTTCTTTCTTTTACATACCTGCATTCCATCAGTCATTCCTATCATGAACGCTTCATAATTTTGGTTAGGATTTCTGCCCAATAAAGAATTATGGCGAAAGCTGATACACATTTTAATCTACTTAAAGATGAGGTGTAGGAGAATGTCTATACTACGATGAACAAGAACATTTGTAGTAGGAATGTGTGTCTTGACAAAGTAGTGTGAGGACATACTGGTTGGAAAATGAGCGAAATCAACCAATTCTGACTAGAAAAGGATAGTTATCAAGTTGCTGTTTTATGTTTAGTAATATAAGCTGATATAATTGTCAAGGATTAGTTTCTTAACCAATTTCGAGAAAATAGTATATGCTATCCCTTGACTGCTTGCGTCCAATAGCCATTTATCAACTATGGAAATGTTTCTGTCAAGGATTAATAAACCATTTTATTTGCAATAAAAATGGATATTTGCTTCAATTCCATGGGTAATCATTTTCATGGTTCTGTATAATCGCTTTTCAAACTCAAATATTTTTATCTCACTGTACTAGAGAGAAGAGCTAAAGTTTCTAGGTAGTGCATGTGCAACCTTAGAAATTGTTACACTTTCGTAGATCAGGAGAAAAGAAGTAAATTAAGAAGTCGGTAGAAGAAAAAGCAAATTTTTTGCAGATGACAGCTAAAGATGATAGTTTGAACCTGAGAAATGATAAGTGGTCTAGGATCATCATATGTTTCATGGAACTTAGTCGACAAATAACTAAGATAACAATGCACTTTTATATACTTTTTGGGATTAGATTAGTTGGCTTACAAGGGTTTACAATTACCTAAAGTGCATGTTTTATTTGAGAAATTTATTTAACATTTGTTGAACAAAAATCTAGATTCTAAAGAATATGGAGCATTTGGATGCTTGTCACTCATACTTTTGATAATAATTCACTTATACTTTTGGGGATTAAATTATTTGGCTTGTAAGGGTTTATAATTATCACAAGTTAATATTTTATTTGAGAAATTTATTTAACATTTGTTAAAAAAAAAAAAATCTAAAATTCTAAAAAATATGAAACTTTTACAGCAGCCTGTTCAATTTGAAGGTGATATACAACAAATAGAATGTTAATGTGCTAAGTTGCCAATTAACGACTATCACTATTTTTATTTGGTTCAGGACATAGAAAAATGTCAAGAAAAGGGTTGTAGATTTTTTTTTTTCCTGCAGTAGCTAACTTGACCTTTTTGATCTCACATATTTTCAATCTCCCTATGACATGATTCAGTCTTCCTTTAACTGGTTGGGAATTAGAACAAATCCCCGAAGTATTATCATTTGGCATGGACCCATATTTCTATTTGTTTGTTCTCAGTGCTGAGAATAAGTCAAATCACTTATTATTGCCAATAAATGGGTACTCTAACGGAAGCCATGTATAAGATAGTCATTAACATTTTAAATTTCTTTACATCTAAATTAAGATTGTAGCTGTTCCTATTCGGTAGTTTTTCTTTTGTCTTACTGTCAATCTGTCTTATTGTTCGAGTCTGATACACTAAAAATTGTAAGATTGTGTTCTCCTGTTATTAATTTACAATGTGATATGAATCAGTTATCCTCCATGGATGTGGAAGAGGGTTGCATGCTCATCATAGAGAACCACTGATGTTGTGAGCTCATTGGAGAGAACTAACCAATCACGTGATACAACAAGAGATTTGTAGAATAATCAAGCGACATGTTATATTATATTACTCTGATCACTTTATTATACAATCAAAACAAACTCACAATAACTCAACTATGTACATACTAAAAACATCATATACACCACCCATTTCACCCGCAATTGATTCAGAACTGGTATGCTCACACCACCCAACCGTGTATTACTATTAACCATGGTTGCTTGCAACTTCTCCAAGATGGAGCAACCATGCTCCTTGTTTTATGTTTTCATATGTTGCCACTCCCGCTGACATCCTTTAAATGGTTGCATGCATGGTTGTACCATTATGTCACAGCACATCACGGATTTTTCAGCCTAAGGAAATATCTTTATTTCATTAGTTTCTCGTGCCTCTGATTCATGGAACCATGATTTCAAGTGTTGGTATCATTAGCCTCTAGGCAGGCTACTATATCTGCTACCATTTGTTTGGTCTCTTTGCATCTTTTAGACTCTGTACGAATAGTTTTGTGAAATCTTGTTGCAATAAGTTTCTAATCAAATATTTTGAAACTGGTGATATTTGGCTTTCTTCATAATACAGGATGGAAAACCTATTATGAGTGCTTCCCTCGTGGGTGGTGAGACTGAAGCATTAGAAAGATTGAAAAAGTTTGCTATTGAATGCCGCACCGAAACAAGCCGAGGAAATATGGAGAATACTAGGAATAGCATATTTGGTGCTAATTTCTCATGCAAAATCTCACCTTGGCTAGCTATGGGATGCCTTTCTCCTCGCTTGATGTTTGAGGAGCTAAAGAAGACTGCGAATAGGTATATTTTGCTCCACGTCCAACTCTGAACTATTTTTATCAACTCAGCAAGATGGATTAGTGCACCAAACTGATTTCTTCTGTCCAAGCTTTAGAGTAGTAACAATGCAATGTGGTTTTTATGTTTCATTTTATACATAACAGGACAGTTTCTGCCGCTTCATCTCCGAAGAGTGGTCTGAATTCACCAGATAGTGGGATGAACTGGTTGATGTTCGAGTTATTGTGGAGAGATTTCTTCAGGTATCATATGATAGTCTATGCTGAATATTCTCACGGTATAGTAGTAGATGAGTATTACTTCTTTATTATCAGAATTCTACACTTGAGAAAAGATATTCGCGGAGTTTGGATTATAGCTTCTTAATGTTTACTTTGATTTATTGTCAGTAAATAATATGATCTTATCGGGTTTCATCGGCAGGTTTATCACCAAGAAATACAGTTCTGCTAAGAAGGGTGCAGCTGCACCAGCCACAGCTTGCACTGGTGCCCTGGTGTAACTTGCTTCCTTGGCCAGCCTGAAACTTCAATCTACTTGGCTGTGAGATTTTAGATACTCTTGAGTTTTATAAAATTCAGGTTCATGTTCATGGAATTCTTCACATTGTCTGTCAAAATTTAATGCAGAATTCAACCTAAACCAAAAATAATAGAGGCTCACTTCACTTGGCACCTTATTCAACCTGAAAGAATCTTCACCTTTCGAATTGCTTCAGCAATAAAAAAACAAATGAATCATACTGACAATTGCCCTAAAAGGTTCTCCCTTTTTGATCTTTTGGATAAAATGGTTTGGTTTGTTCATATTTAGCTCAAGTTATTTCAATTTGAATTAAGTAGAAACCCCTGTACATGAGTGAGATCCTTCTTTCTGCTGAATTTTTTTTCTCTCGTTTTATTTGTCTTTTCTTTTCTCTTCCTTGTGAAGGATTTTTTTTTCTATTGAGATTTCTTTTCTTTTTCAATCCGCACCTCGAAGGAAATAGAGTAGGATGACGATTGTCAAACTACCAATTCCAATCTGAAATAGAGTAGGTCGTTGATTGTAAAACCAACCAATTCTAATCTGAAATAGAGTAGGATGTACAATCTATCAAATTTAAATCCGAAATAGAGGATGTCGTTTGTAAAATTCTAATTTCAAATAGAGTAGGATGTCGATTGTACAACTACCAAATTCCAATCCGAAATAGAGTAGGATGTCTATTGTAAAATTAGATACGACTACGATTTGATTGGTGGTTTGAAATTATTGATTTAATGATTTTTGGAATGCTAATTCTTAATCATTCAAGATGGTTTACGATTCGGAATTGTCGATTCTCGATTCAGAACGATTGATTCACGGTTTACGATAATTTTAAATTATTATTATTTTTTAAAAAATATTTAACAACGTAAGTAATCAGTCGAGTGACTCGATTAAGAATCGAGTCTAAATATATATATTACCTAAATTATATTTTTTAATAATTTTATTATATATATAGTTTTATTTTTAAATAAATTATATATTTTTTTTATACAAGTTATCATCCAAGTTAAATAATTTTTATCATACTATAGATAGTTTTTTATATAAATTCCATATTAAATGAATAAAATAAAATCGTAATTAAAAAAGTTAAATAAAATTAATAAATTTAATAAGTTAAAAATAGAATAGTTCTATAATAAATGATTAAATATATTATAAATTTAAAAAGATAAAATAGTTTCACATTAAATTTTTTAAGGTAAATAAGTTAAAAATTAGTTTAAATAGAAAGGTAAATAATTTCACATCAAAAAACAAAAAAATTTAAAAAAATTGAACCATATTATTAAAATATTATAAATATATTAAATAAAAAATTATAATTAAAAAATCTAAATAAAATTTTAAAAAATAATTTTTATAATAAATATCTGATTAATCGGGGATCAACTCATAATCGATCCGTCGCTAGTATAGTAGGATGTCGATTGTAGCTCCCGAGATAACGATGTGATGGTTAAGTCTTTCAATGAATAACCAAGGGATTTAAGATTTGAATCTCAACTATAACGTATCGTAGGAAATTTTCTCTCTAATGAAAAATGGATCTAAGAATGTTGGTCATTTGGATGAGTCTTTATTAATGTTTCTCGATTGATCCTTTTGGGCGATGAAAAATTTATGTAAAACTAAAATGTCGATTGTAAAATTACCCCATTCTAATCCAACAGATAGATGATTTTACGTGGACTGTTGTTGCCGCTCATTTTTCAAGGGGTTTTCAACTTTCGATAAAGCTACTAAAATGTCTAATTTACACGTGAACTGGCTTTCCGCGTAAAGAAGTAAACTCCATTATTTATTATTGGAACTTGATCCCAAATCCGATCCTCCTTTATTTATTATTAAAAAATAAATTTAATAAAAAATAAATTTAAAAATATTAATCATTTAAATAAATTTTTATTAATATTTTTTAATTTATTCTAATGATTAATAAAAAAAAATTATAAGACTAAATTATGAGGATTAATGAATGAAATTAATTAAATTAATTATTATTTTTAGTGTAAAGTTCAAGATAGATATCATCCAGGATTTCTTTTCCGGATCTTAAGGAACACACCAGCGTTCAACAACTCCACACAACTAGCATTCCCACCGGAGTGAATAAAATTTTGATTAAATTAAATTAATTAAAATTTTAATTAATTTAAAAAATATATTTTTAAAAAATAATAATACATATGAAACTTTCGTTAATACGGATCTAAAAAAAATTATTATACATAATTTTATTTTATTTTATAAAAAATTATCTTCGAAATTCAAATTTATAATTTTGAATTTAATTTGAAATTAATTGAGTTATTAATGTGCTATGATCAATGATTATTGATTATAATAATTCAACAAAATACATAATCGAGTGACACAATTGATTGTTTAGTAGTAATCAATTTATTTATATGGTAATCAATTAATAATGTCTGATTGTTGCCTTTGGCACAATACAGTGGTAAAACATTAAGCGGATTTAATTTGGAGAAAAATGGAAAAAAAGTGAAACGTTCGTTCTCAACATCTTCATCAGTTCGTCTCAGAATCAACACGAAGAAAATAAATCACGAGGACTAATCTAATTAGTCTGAATAATAACTAATACGAGGAACAGAAACATGATTACTAATCAAGATTTTATTCTCAAATCTCATAATAATAACACCATTAATTAACTAATGAAAACTATTAAGAGATTGACGATGAGAATATAATCATCTTCAGAATTTAGGATATATAAGAATCTAAATTGTCAAAAATATATTTTTTTAAAAAAATTAATTACTTAATGAATTAATTGATTTTATATCCAATAGATTTTAATGAAAAATAATTTAATTAATTTATTCAAAATTTAATATTTTAATCGAATACTCAATTCTACTTCCTTTCACTACGGAACCGACAGAAACTCGTGCTGGCAATCGTCGTCGCCATTACGAATCGGGCATTGCGATCGAGAGGTTGGTGGAGGCCGCGTCAATCTCTTTCCGT